>PVHY01027065.1:0-16654 GCA_004024945.1 Uropsilus gracilis
GGCTCTCCCAGCCCTGAAACATTATAGGTGTAACTCTGTGACAGGTAATAACTCTTATTGGTCTCACAGTCTTGTTTCTTATGGTTTGGGCCCTGCCCAGGTGATGGGTGTCTTGGGGCTTTTATTTATTTTTCTCACCTCCTGTGTATCTATAGCTGGATTGTTGTTTTTCTTAATAAGGATGGACTGACTGAAGTGGGAGTAAATGAGAAGGGGACCATTTCCAGTTCAGACCCTGGTAAGGACTACCCTCTCCCTGCTCCTAAATCCAAAGGAGAGGGGGGTGGGAAGAGCCCTCAGGCCATGTGTATCCAGGTCTCAAGACTCTGGCTCCCCTCCAGGGCAGGCCTCACCTACCCTCTTCCCCGTGCCAGCTGTCTAAACTAGTGTGAGGATCGTGGGGACCTTCTCCCAGTTGTGCTCTGAAAGAGGATCAGATTTAATTTCTTAAAGATTTTCCATCACCTTCAGAGAGTTAAAGAATCATCAGTATTTTATAGTCATTCAATTAGCAGTTATTTACTGAGCACCTATTTTCTGTTAGAATGAAGCTGAAGGGAGACAGTCATAGCAACATTCCATGACTATCATCGAGAATTTAAAAGAAACTTAGTATTTTAAGCCAATATTTGTTTCATCACTAATCAGTAAACTAGTATCAAGAAGAAAAACCTCAACATGGTGGTGGTTCTCTTTCCCAGCCTCCCTCTGCTCATAGAAAATCCTTTTAGTCCCATCAGTTTCTCCCCTTCCCCCCAGCTCCAGTAGAAGTTGTGGAGTGGTGGCTTTCTGCTTGAGTCATCATTTGCTACATTATATAATAAATTCAGTGGAAAAAAATAGAGTTAGACAAATTATTGTTTAACCCTCATCTTCCAGTCTCCCAAGATTTTCTCAGTGGGGTCTCTGTGAAATGATTAGACCCATGAGGACTGAGAAGTAGAGCTATTCAAACAGTTGAGAACAATGTCATTGTCTTATTCAGAGGAAGATATTTGAAATTGTATAGACTATTTACTGTTTTATGTTAATGCAAAATGTGTTAGCAGTTAGCAATTGTTTGTTAAACCAGCACCAACATCTGTCACAAATGAGATTCTGGCACCTCATCCCAAATGAGTAATTCTAGAGCAGGAAGCCAGAATAACAGAGTGATGGTCACCCCAAAATGTCCCGAGGCTGCCACTTTGGACAGAACAACCCATAAGCAAAATAATGAAGTGAACGTGTAATTGAAAAAGTATTTGTTCTATTTGATATTTATATTATCTTTTCTAAAGAGTTTATTTTGTTGTATTTACAGCAATGGTTATGAGGAGAGACATTTTTTCCATGAACTCTGTCTGGAGCACATCTATGTGGTGGCTGAAATGTGCCAAGCAGATGAACAAAATGTTCTGTTCAAAGACACTTCCAACTCTTAGCATCCTTGTCCTACTTTTTACCTGACACACCACTTTGGTGCAGTCTCTTTATGCTCCTTGTTCTTGAGTCTTGATTCTCTCCTCTTACCAAAACCTCTTTAAAAACCTGTTTTATTGAAATAACATTTGTCTTCAGCATCATGTGGGTTTCAGGTGTGCTGACGATGGGCATCTGCGTATACCGCATGTGTCTGACACCAAAATTCTAGCTTCCATCCTTCACTGTACTGTCGATCCCTTTTACCTGGTTCACCAACTGTTGGGTTGGTTCACCAGTTGGTTTACCTGGTTCACCAGTTCTTATGGTTGTCGCAGGTAAATTATTTTGGAGCTCTTGGAGCTCTCTTTTTTAAGGGTTTTTAACAATCAAAAACAAAAACAAAAAACAAACCACAAACCACTTGAGTTTCCGCTCTCTCCTTCTTTTTCCCCCTCCCACACATGCACAGGCCTGCTAGGCCGGGGTGCACAATCATGGGACAGGGTGTTGGCCATACATGCTAATGGAGGGAAAAGTCTTTCCTCTTCCTTTCTGGTCACTACTATTTTGCTCTGTAGAGTAAGTGGGTTGTCAGGGGTTTCCCCACCCTTGTGCTTTACTCTCTAAGACCAGCACCTATGGGATTTCGTCTCCCCATGATGACCTAATGGCTTTGCACCTGCATCAGTGGCAGCGCCTCCCTGAGGTAGAGGGAAGGAACTCAACTTTCTCTGTTGCTGGCTGCTTTCCCCTGCTCACTATTAAAGATAGGTTCATCATTGCTTTTTACCCTACAATTTTTTTTTTTTTTTGAGACTAGGTCTTGCTGTTTTTGCCTGACCGCAGGCTCTTGTTGCCCGGGGTACCACAGACTCAAGCAATCCCCAGCCTCAGCTTCCCAGGTAGCTGGGATGACAGGCGTGCGCCACCACGCCCAGCTATTTTTTTGGAACTAGGTCTCGCTACGGGCCCCAGGCGGGACTCGAACCGCGACCCCTAGCCCCGGCCGCTTCATAGGCTGAAGCTTACAAGCACGAGCCACTGTGCCCGGCCTTACCCTACAATGTTTAATCTAGTTTTTTTCTGGATAAAACTAGTGTGAAATATTTCTTACCTATATTGACCAGTTTTACCTGGTCAGTATGAAGCTAGTATGTACAGGTTCTATGGTGGTACGAATCAATTTGTACATGTCAAAAATCTGTGTCTTGTTTTGTATAAAGTTAAACACAATCCAGTTTTGTCTGGTTAAAACAAGCCTGAATTTCTTTTACTAGAGTAACATTGGAAGTCACCCATACAGTGGAGATTTGAGCAAGTTTGAATTAGTTTCACTTTAATCTGGTTTGAGCTGTCACAATCTCTCTGATGAGTTTTGAACTGGCTTGAAGTTTAGTCTAACTTAGTCCAAAAGTGCTTGGTTTTACCCTGTTCAAACCAGTCTTATCCAATTAAAACCCAGTTTTAATTGTGTGTATCCACATATAAAACCAGTACAAGTAGTTTGAAGAGGTTTTATTGAGTTTAAGATGGTTTGAGCATATCACAGCTGGTTTCATGTGGGTTGGAAATGCATGCAACATGTTTAGTATGGTCTGAACCATTCTTAACTGGGATAAATTGATTGTATCCAGCTCTGAAACCAGTTTGAATCCATTCTGTCCAATATAAATGAATTTGAACATGTCAAAACCATTTTTTGTGTCATCTCCACAGACTTGAACACAGTAAATCATTGTTTCTGGTTATAACTAGTGAATTGCTCTCATCTGGTTCAAACTAGTTTTGTTTGCTTTAGAATCAGATTTCAGTTGGTTCAAATCATTTCTTTCCATTTCATACCTGTTCAAAAGCTGGGTGTGGTAGCACATGCCTGAAATCCAAGCGCTGGGAGACAAGAGGCTAGGTAGGAATCACTTGAGTTCGCGGGTTTGAGACTACCCTGGATAACCTAGCGAGACCTAGTCTCTCAAAAAAGCAGCCAGGCGCAGTGGTGGGCTCTTGTAATCCCAGCTATCTGGGAGGCTGAGGCTGGGGATCACTTGAGTCCACAGGACTGGGACTACACTGGGCAACATAGCAAGACCTAGTCTCAAAAAAAAACAAAAACAAAACCTGTTCGAGTCTCTCACAGATTTATCTGGCTTGTAACTGATCTGAACACAGTTGATCCAGTTTTCCCATGTTAAAACAGATCTGAATGTTGATCCAGTTCAAACCAGTTTTATCCAGTTTGGAACCCAGTTTGGATTGGTTTTGTCTGATATGAAAATGTTCCCAGCCTATTTGAATCAGGTTGATCCTGTTCACACCGCTGTGGGCTTGTTACAACAGATTGTATCTGGTGGGATGGTTTCAACACATTTAAACCAATTTTGTTTGTTCTAATATGGTTTTCTTCTCTTTCACCTGGTTCAAGTTGATTTTATATGGTTTATAACCTGGTGTGGATCAGTTTTATCAATGAAACCTGTTTGAGCCTTTCACACCAGTTATCTCTCTAAAGTAGCTTGATATATTAAATCCATTTTTTATTCCTGATTCAACTGATCTAAATCACGTTTCCTCTGAGCTGTGTGAATCAGATTTGTGACATTCAAATCAATTTGAAATTTGTTAGTTTTATTTACATTGGTATTAACATGAATATGCTTAATTTGGTTCTGTGTGGTTAAAATCACTCTGAATTCTACCAGTTCAAAGTGGTCTTGGACGATTAAGATACTTGTGTGAATCGATTTGGTTAGGCTGAGTAGATAGAGGCTGTGATATCACTTATAGCTGGTTTCAAACTGGCTGAAACTCATGAAATCCTTTTTCTTGTCAGAACCAGCCTGAATTGGTAAAAAAAAAACGGTTTCATCCAGTTGATAGGCTGGTTTGAATCCATTCTATCCAATCAGTGCAAACCAGCTTGAACATGTCAAAACCTGTTATGTCTGGTAGCAGACAGGTTTGAACATGCTCAATTTTTTTTTTCTTCCTGGTGATAACTGGTCGTATTCACTTTTACATAGTTGTATCCAAATTTATACAGTGTTGAAACCAGTTTCTATCAGTTTTATCCAGTTCAGTCTAGTTTTGTCTGGATGAAAGTCCTGGAAATCCCTTCTACCCTGTTCAAACCAGTTTAACCTAGTTTGGAACTGGGTTTGGATCAGTTTTATCCACTGTAGAATCTAGATCCAATATGAACAGTTAGTAAAGTTTTTATATAGTTTAAAAATTTTTGAGCACATCGCAGCCTGTTTCATGTGATCTGGAAGTAGCCAGAACATGTGTACTATGATTTTGTGTGGTATCAAAGCACTCTGATCACTTATAACTGTGACAAATTGTTTGAATTTGGCTTCAAAACTGATTTGAATTGGTTTTCTCCAGTACAAATCAGTTTGAGAATGTCAAAACTGTTTAATTTCAGTCCCTGGGGGTCACCCAAAATGATGTGAAATATAGATAAATAAATTATTTTTAAAAAACTGTTTAATTTGATTTTGAACAGACTTGAACATACTAAACCAATTTTTTCTAGTTACAACTGGTCAATCATCTTTATCTGGTTCAAACTAGTTTTATCTGTGTTAGAATCCAATTTGAACTGGTTTGAATCACTTCCATTTCAAACTCATTTGAACCTGTCACAACTGGATTTATCTGGTTTGGAACTGATTTGAATGCATTTAATCCATTTTTTGTTATGTTAAAACAGGACTGAATATTTATGCAGTTCATACTGGTTGTATCTGATTCTCATTATGGTTATATCTGGTTGAGAATGATTTGAATGCCTTTTTTTTTTTTTTATACTGGGTCTTGCTATCTTGTCCAGGGTGGTCCCAATCCTGTGGGCTTAAGCAATCCCCAGCCTCAGCCTCCCAGGTAGCTGGGATTACAGGCGCCTGCCACTGCACCCATCTGCTTTTTTGAGACCAGGTCTTCCTATGTTGCCCAGGGTAGTCTGGAACCCACGAACTCAAGCAATCCCTGCCCTCTTGCCTCCCAGCACTTGGACTATAGGTGTGTGCCACCACACCTGGCAATTTGAACGCATTTAAACCAGTTTTGTTTGGTTTAATCTGGCCTATTTTGTTTTAGGGAACATAGGTTGTGGGTTTTTTTTTTCAAACATTTCCTTTTTATCCATTTATTTTCTTACATCATGTGCAGTTTTGTGTATTTTATTTCTCCCTTCAGATCCAGTTTCTATGAATCTCCTACCACCAGAGCACCTGTGAACATCATAGTGCCCAGTGTTCTTCCTACCTCTCTTTAAACCCCTCCCTCTCCCCCTTTCTAATTGTATGCCTCAAATCTATGGTCAGCTTGCTGATCTTATCTTTTTTCCTGACCCCCTTTTTTGGTTTTCCTTTGTCCAACTTGCAAGTGAAACCATTCAATATTTTTCTTTTTCCCTCTGACTTATTTCACTTACTATAATACCTTTTAACTCCATCCATTTTGCTGCAAATGGTATGAGTTTATATTTTTGAATGCTAAATAGTATTCCATTATGTATATATACATACTGCATCTTCTTGATCCATTCATCTGTTTTGGGGTATTTAGGTTGCTTCCATATCTTGGTTATTTATTGTAAGTAGCGCTGCAATAAACATAAGAGAGTAGACTTCCTTCTGAATTAATATTACTATGTCCTCTGGGTCAATTTTGAGGCGTGGAATCACCGAATCATGTGGTAGATCCATTTTTAGTAATTTGAGGAACTTACAACTTTCCATAATGGTTGGACCAGTTTGCTAACCCATCAACAATCCACATCCTCACCAGTATTTGCTGTTGTCAGTTTTTTTGCCAGATCCTTCTCACCAGTGTTGTTTTGATCTGCATTTCCCTGATTATAGTGATACTGAGCACTCCAAACAATAGGCCACACATCCAAGATGACATCTCAATAGATTTTACCTCTCCCTTTTCTGGAAGATCCAGATTCAGTTTCTAGACACGTTTACCTTGGGCTGAATCCTGGGGTGACCAAACCCCTGAATGGCCACACTCTTCACTCTGTAGCTCTTTATTAGAGTCTCCATCCCCACTATTTCTTTCTTACACTCAGAGCATGTCTCATCTGGACCTATTTCTCCTCACCTGTGTCCTGATCATAGGGGTGCCTCCTGTAACATCCTTTGGCTTCAATCTTGCCTTTCAGCCCCTCATTACAAAATCATCTGTTATACAAGTGTTCAGTATTTGGCTTTAATATTCTGACTTGCTTTTCAACACACAATTCCCTCCACCAAAACCACTGCATTTCAACCTTCCTTATGGCTGACTACCCTTACACAGAGTAGATATTCCCTATCTACTTGATTGAATTATCTATTGATTGACATGTAGGATGCTTCCATTTCTAAGTATTGTGAATAGTGCTGCATGGTTTTTTTCTTATATAATTAAAATCAGATCTCTCAAGGATTAGGGCACATTTCTCTTTTAGTCATTGAAGTGCTCACAACTTTCAAAAGTTCTCTCAACAAATACTTGTTGATGTGTAAAAAATACCAGTCATACCATTAAGCAAAAATATAAATTTACTGCACATGGAGGCGGGCACCTATAATCCAAGTGCTGGGAGGCAAGAGACCCTGGATCGCTTGAGTTTGCAGATTCAAGACTACTCCGGGCAACATAGTGAGACCTAGTCTCAAAAAAGCAGCCAGGCACCATGGTGGATGCCTGTAATCCCAACTACCTGGGAGGTTGAGGCTGGGGATTGCTTGAAACATAGCAAGAACTAGTCTCAAAAAAAAAAAAAATATATATATATAAATTTCCATTTATGAGGACCAAGATACCCAAAGGTCCCTGTGTCACTGAAAAAAATAATTTCATGAAGCACAAGAATGAAGCCAACTACAAAGTTGATAGGACAGAACACTGTGAGAGGCATGGGCAGTCTTAGGCAAAGTGGGAGAGCAGGGAGTTTAGTTGAAGAAAACTTTATAAATTGACTGAGAAATATAAAAGACAGGGGAAGATTATCAGGGCTCTGGTGGTAGACATGGTGTGAAGACACACATTTGTAGAGATTTGAACCTCTACCCCCTGAAATAAATACAATGTTGTGAACCAAAAAACTAAACAAAAGGAAATATAAGAGACTTGGGATAGCTCCTGGTGGGGTAGGAGGGAGCTGGGGGCCCACCCAGGGATGCCTAGATTGGTCTGGGGCATGGGCACCTGAACCCTGCCAGGGTGCAGGTTGCATGGGGGCTGGGGATACTGAACCCTTCTGGTATGCTTCCACTCCAGTCAGTCCTAATCAAGAATAAGGAAAACACAAATGGTCCAACCCATCTACAGAAACAGAAGAAGTGAGGTGTGAAAATAAAGGCCCTGGATTCATACAAATTTCCTGGAAAGGATCCAAAAAGAACATGGAGAGAACCCCCAAACACAGGCTGTGAAACCTTTTATAGAGACTTCCTAATACAGAATCACACCTACAGCATCACCAATGACTGGGAGCCAAGTCTCAGATCAGAGACTTCTTCAGTCAGGCAAAAGCACACACCTTTTCCACAGAGGGAAGAAGGCTGCAGAAATATGACAGCAACCCAACAGCAGAACTGCAAACCAAAACCCAGGAGACCAGCAAGATCAACTATCTGCTGGTGGCTGTCCCCATCAAGGAACTTCTCTACCAATAAACGCAGGGATGCAGGCTCCCTAAGCCAAAGGCCTGAACCACAAGGTAAAGAAGCAGCAAAATGGCACAAAAAATGGAATGGAGGGGACAGCCAGCAAAAAGGAAGAGGACTAATTCATGCCAGATGAATTCAGACTGGCTGCTGGATGAAAAATTAGGACCGGAAATCTAAGTACCACAGTCTACCATATCCCAAGAAAGCAAATTCCCACCCAGGAAAAGGACATTGCTCCAGAAAAAAAGAAACCAAAGGGCCAAACATAGACAAACAGCAATAAGAAAGGACGGGGGAGATGAGGGTGGAGGGTTAGGAGGCATCCTCAAGGGAATCAACAACAACAAAAAGACTCAGGATATATTCAATATTATATATGTTAGTTTTCCCCAAATATTCTATAAGTTTAATACAATTCCAACATTTGGAATTTGACAAAAAGATTCTACATGTCACCAGAAAGAATAAGCAAGCAAAAATAACCAATAACTTTCCAAAAGCAGTATGAGGAGAAATTAAGCTGGCTGATATCTAACTACAGCAGTTAAAACAAATTCTGGTGCAAACAAAACAAACAAACAAAAAATCACAGGAATGATACACTAAAATAGACACAAAACTGGCCTGTTTAAAAAAAAAACTGGAGGCAAATAGACTAAAACAACAAAGCAAAACAAACAACAAAAAGTTAAAAGGCAAAAACAAATCTGGAAAAATCGTTCACGCGTATAGCACAGGCAGGATTAATGCCTTTATATATAAACAGTTACTAAAAGTCAGAACAATTCCAAGAAAAGTGGACAAAGTACATGAATAGGACAATTTGCAAAATTAGAAAAATAGACAAGCATGCTCCATCTCACTTGTAATCAAAGCTTCAGATAAAATACTAAGACACAAGCCAGGTGCTGTGGTGTGTGCCTTTAATCCCAGGCTGGGGAGGCTGAGGCTAAGAATTGTTTGAGTCCATGGGTTCAAGACTACCCCAGGCAACATAGTGAGAAATAGTCTTAAAAAATAGCTGGGTGTGGTGTTGCATGCCTGTAATCCCAGCTACCCGAGAGGCTGAGGCTAGGGATCACTTGAGTCTGCGGGTTCAAGACTACCCTCGGCAACATAGCGAGATCTAGTCTCTAAAAAAAAAAAAAGACACATTTTAGCAGGTAAATTAAAAAAGATCAAATTTTATTTACTCAGGATTGAGTAAAGAGTACAGAAAGCATACACAAGGATATCACATCAATACTGCTTTATTACCAAAAGATGAAAAACATCCTGAAACTCATAAACACACAATTAACTAAATTATATATAACAGCCACACATTGGAATGTTTAGAACAACTGAAATGGTGGTATAGTTGATTTTAGTTGAATAGAAATCTGTTCATTAATATATACTTTTATTAATTTATTTCTTTTTTTTTTGAGGCTAGGTCTTGTTATGTTGTCTTGGGGTACCCCAGACTCAAGTGATATCCAGCCTCAGCCTCCCAGGTAGCTGGGATTACAGGCGCGTATCACCACACCCAGCTATTTTTTTTGAGACCTGGTCTTGCTATGTTGTCCTGGGCGGGTCTCAAACCCACAAACTCAAGCAATTCCCAGTCTCAGCTTCTTGTCCTAGGCTTGGGATTAAAGCTGCACCCCACTGTGGCCACCACTTTTATTAATTTCTAATGTAGTATATATTTTATTAGATAATGCATACATAAGTAAAGTAAAATTTAAATTTTCTTCTTTTCACTCCTATCACATTTCTCACGTTAAAAGTTTACTGGATCACATTCACAAATCACCTGCATGTCTAGATTTCTATTTATGTCTTTGTACAAACATATAGATGAAAAAACATAGTATGATTATATGTTTACTCAGTAACTTCCTTTTCCATTCTACCACATATTAAAAATATTATGCATTAACTATAAAAGGAAGGTGATAAAGCAATATGTTCAGATTGATCCTGCTTTTGTAAAGTTTTGTATGTATGTGCATCTGGGTTTAGATAAAGAGAAAATTCCTGGTATATAGATCTCTTGGTGGAGAGATAACAGGTGATTTTTAGCATTTTTCTGTAAATCTTTTCCTTCTATTTAGCTTTTTTTAAGTATGTATTTTATATTACTTTTATAGCAGAATAAAATCTCTTTTTACTACAAAGAACAAAATGTTATTACTGAAGAACATTCAAGACAGTATTTGATATCCTTTCGTTAAATGGTCCACTATTGCAACTATGACCTCTTGTCCATTCAATCTACAAATTAATATTAATATTGTTTCTCTATAAGCCAAAATATGAGCTATAACCTTACTTTATATTTTTATATAAACTATAACATGCTTTACTATATATTTAAAGTGAATTGTGATTGTGTTTAGGATTCCTGTAAGATGGCTATTAAATTTTTGTGGTTTTATTGATTTGATAGTTATTTCTTTATATAATTTATTTATATATAAATTTCACATCTTTGTGATCTCTGGGGTTCACCCCATATTTGATAGTTGTTTCTAATAAATCCAATGGTATTGGGGAAAACTAAAACTGCTATAAGAAGAAAATTAAAAATCATTTTGCTGCCCTTTTTGATATTGGTGCAAATGGTAAGATTGATTTTCTTTTTTTAAACCAGAAAAGTATGCTATTAAAGTACCTGCTAAGGTGACATCACAAAATGTTTCTTTGCCATCTTCTGCGTTCCCAGAGTCATTGTGTTACTCAGGCTGTCTACAAGGAAAAGAACCTGCCTAGTATCTGGCATCAGTCCTGGTTAAATTGAGGAGTCTGCCTGTCCAAAGTTCCTTCATTTACCTTATCCCAATCCTAGTCCTTTCCCTTTTACCTGAAAGTAACCACATCTTGTCTTGTATGATCATTTCCTAGCTCTCTTTATGATCTACTCACCTAAAAGTTATCTCTAAACCCATAGTTTAACTTGCTGTAAAAAATACATACACATATATATGCATATATATATATATATGCTTTAAATACACACACATCCTTTAAGTTCCTTCCAATAAGCTCCTTCATCTTCTCTCACCCCACATTTTGTTTATAACTTAGTTCTGGATACTGCCAGACGTGGTGGCATGCGCCTTTAGTCCAAGTGCTGGGAAGCAAGAGACCTGGGATTGTTTGAGTTCATGGGTCCGAGACCCATGGGCAACATAGCAAGATCTGGTCTCGAAAAAGCAACCAGACCTGGTGGCAGGTGCTTATAATCTCAGCTACCTGGGATACTGAGGCTGGGTATCACCTGAGTCTGCGGGATCAGGACTGCCCTGGGCAACATAAGGAGACCTAGTCTCAAAAAGAAAAGAAAAGAAAAAAACAACTTAGTTCTGGAGAAAGCTGAATCATTTGATTTTACTTCTAGGGTTTCCGTGTATTCCCTTGTAATTTATTCTGATCGAACTGGCTAGAGCCTCCCACCTAGTGGGCCATAAGGTATTGATGCTTGTAAACTATACAGTGATCAGGGCAGGGTTTTGAAGTCTGTGACTGTGACAGACTAGATTAGTATTAAGCATAGGAGGATGGGGTAGGGGAGCATGGCGGTATGAGCACTTTAATGTATTGTTGGTAAAAGTCAAATGGTTACAACCATTTTGGAAAACTATTTAGCATTTTCAAAGTTGAAGAGACACATGCCCAGCAATCCTCTTGACATAAGTATATACCATAGAAAACTATGTATGTGCATAAGTAGGTTGGAGTGAAAGGTATTCCTTGCAGCATTTTTTTGAACCTGGGAAAATTGGAAGTAATTTAACTACAAATCAACAGGAAAACTTTTATTAAAATAAAGTTCTAGAAAGTGAAAATAAACAATCTAGAGTCCCCACATTAATATAAGTTACATATTGTAAGAAGAAAAAAGAACGCAGAAATAGTATATAATATTTATGGATAGATATTAATTTGGTAAAAACATGAAAATGTGTGGGAATGATATACAACATCTGTGGAATGATTGTCTAAGGCAAGAGAGAAACAAATTTCTAATACTTTAAAATAAAATATATGTGTAACATGATTACTTATAGAGTGAATATTGTATTCTATAAACATGCTTATAGGATATATTAGGCTTATTTAAGTCTGATTTATATAAGTCTAAGAAAATAATCTGCTGTCAATTTTCATAATTGCTGCAGTTATGTCAATAAGGTGGTAATCTATGTTCTTTGGGAAACTTGGCAAATGGGAACCACATGTTGGTTTTAGCTAAGTTGTCCTTCATTTTATTTGTGGTTTATAAATATACTCAAGTAAACTAGAGTTTGTCTAACTAGAGTTTGTCTAACTTATACTGAATTAATCTGTGAATGGTTCTACATTTATTTAATGTTTCATCTGGAAGGTTCTGTAGGATTTTAAAAATATTTTTTCTTCCAAATAACTTAATATCTAATTCTAGAAATAGTAAATGGAGGACAGTATAAATGAAATGTGGGCTAATTTGTATGTCATGTGCTAAAAGAATTTAGAGAAGCTGGAGTTCAGGTTGAGATCTGATAGCAGTTGGTGGAGTTTTATAGAATTAGTGAGATCTAAGCTGGGTTTCTAGAAATGAAAAGAATTTACTGTTAAGTACAGAGATGCAATTTAAAAGCAAGACTTTTCTTGGGCTACGTTCTTACTGAAGATCTGAGGAAGATCATTCCCATCAACCATTGGCACTAGATTTAAAAGCAGCTCCACTCATAAAACAATGGTCCAGTGCAGCTCTTGCTGAAACAGGGCTAGAGGGGGGCTATAGCCACCCAAGGACAGTGCCCAATAGAGGATATTTTCACCTAAATGCATGATGGTAAGATCACTCAGGCTCAGGTAACAATAACAATGGGGTTTATTTAACAAGTAGGGGAAACAGAGTTTCTAGGGCCACAGGTGACTGGCTGTCTCACCCTAAATAGTGTCTACAGTGTCCAGAAGCCCCAGACAAAAGGCTGCTCATCCAAGATGGTGGCCACCAGCTCGGTAAGGGCCTGAGGCATGTGTGCTTCCAGCAAGCCATTACCCAAATCACAGTGGTGCTCACAGTCACTGAGGTGATGCTCCAGCAGCCCACAGCTGTAGGCTGAGGGTTGGGATGAACAGCATCAGACACTGGACCAAACTACAGTGGAGACGGAAGTGCTGAGGCAGTGGTGGATGATCAGGCCCTAGGCCCAGGGCCTTTGAGGCTCTTTCCAGTGGCAGCAACAGGACCAGAGACAGATGCAGCTGCCTGGATTCTTCAAAAGCTTTTGGCTTCTCTCTGGAGGTCAGCTGCTGGAAATTCCTTCTTTCTGAAGCCAGGTACAGAAACAGAGGAGTCCCAGAGTCTGGGGGATCCCAACCTGCCTCCTGTACTCCCTTATATTCTCTTTCAGACGCCCCCAGATTCATTGGCCCCTACCATGAATGGACTATTTAAGGTAACTGCTACCTGAGAGAGGGGCTGCCTACAAGCAGCAACTTTTGGCACTTGGGGGCAGAGAACTACCACTCTTTTCAAAGGGCTTTCACTGCTTTGGCAGCGGTGGATGAATGTCTGTCTTGCTCTATAAACTACACTGCAGGGTCCTGGTTTCATTGGGACTTAACAACTAACTCAGTGTTCAACTCTTTCTTTTTCCTTTTACCCAGCTCTTTACTAGATTGAAAACTGAAATAAGAATAAAGATCATTCCATCGCTGTGTCTACCTCAATGGTTGGTGTACCTTATGGCAAGGATCAGAAATCCATTCCATGTAAGCAGCAGCCTAGTAAGCTGCGACCGGGGCCAGAGATAGCGGTTCAAGCCCAGCCAGGGCAGTAGCAAGACCTAGTTCCAAAAAACTATAACTGGGCATGGTAGCAGTGCTTGTAATCCCAGCTACCTGGGAAGCTGAAGTTGGGGATTACTTGAGTCTGTGGTACCCCGGGCAAATAGCGAGACCTAGTCTCAAAAAAAAAAAAAGAAAAGAAAAAAGAAAAGAAAAGAAATCCACTCAGACAGGCAAAAGTGTAAACAAGTTTGAAAGGAACACTTTCACACAGCTGGTGGGAATGAAAACTGATCCAGCCACTATAGAAAGCTATGTGAAGGACTCTCAAACTACTGAAAATGGAATGGCCATTCAATCTAGCAGTTCCACTTCTAGGAATCTACCCAAAGGTGACAAAAACTCTAATACATAAAGACACCTGTAACTGGATGTTTATTGCAGTTTAATAGCCAGGATATGGGAACAACCCAAATGCTCCAAAACAGATGAATGATACAGAAAGCTGTGGTAATGTACACAATAGAATATTATTCATTAATCAAAAAAGACAAACATGTCATTTGCGGCAACATCGATGGAGCTAGAAGAAATCATGCTGGCAGAAATAAGCCAGAAAGAAAAAGAAAATATCGAATGGTCTCACTTATATGAGTAAGAAAGGGAAAACAAACAGACAAGAAAAATTTTAAACTAACTTTCAGCAGAATTGAAGCACAGAGCATGAGATGGGGTGGGGTGAATCGGGGCACAAAAGATTAAGACAATAGTTCACTGGTGATATGGTGGAAGCTTGTAGGAGAACCCCAGGGTAGATAATGATGTAAAAAAAAAATTGTACCCACAAAATATTAAAAAGTTAATTAAGGGAAAAAATTAAAATAAAGAAAACAAGTTTGCTGAAGACACAATGAGTTTAGTAGACATGAACAATCAGTATTAAAAGGGTCTAAATACTGGAAGGTCAGGTTTTAAATCTGCTCTTTGTCTCTCACATCTCTTTCTTGCCTTTGTTTTACTGTCTTTCTTGTCTTTGGTTTCTTCTGCATATTTCATCTTGCACATAACTCGAAATGGCAACCTTGATCTAGACATACATTCTCTGAGCTAATGCAAATACATTTCTTGGCATTTATTCAGTGGATACACAATTGTGAAAAAAAGTGAAAAGATCATTGAAAATGAAGCACTCTAAATGCCTGTTAGCACCGACTACTTAAACTGTAGTTTCCCCACTCTATGTTATTCATGGCAGCTTTCCTAAGGCGCACCTATACTCTTGACTCCTTCCTCTGAGTACCTGGGAAGAATACATTTGGGCATGCAGGTATGGTGTTCTTTGGCATGAAATTCATGAAATATTTTAAGAATTCATTTTATGAGGAAGACTCTCCTAGATTCCACTGATGCAGCAATTGTAGGACACATATGAGGGAGAATCACAGAATGGAAGCTGCTGGGTGCTGAGCCTTCAAAAGGATGATGATGGAGCCTTCATTCCACATGATGAATAAAATTTTGTTGTATACGCCCTTGATATTCCTGTATTGTTTGTTAGCATAACTGAAGTCCTGAATGATCTTCACTGTACTGTGCAGGCAATAAAATGAATGACACATATGTATATATGTGTGTGTGAGAGAGGTGGAAAATGTAGATATGGTAAACAAAAAGACAAATGACATCATTTTTGGTCATAATTAATCTATCTTTAAGTTTATGAAAATATTATCCCTGATAAGTATGACTGGAAAACTTCTCCAGAGATAAAGATGCAGAAGAGGCTTTGTAAGCAATGTGAGTGTGATCGCTAATCCAATCCTGGACCAGAAAAAATTTCTTTTTTTGTTTTTTGTTTTTTTGCTAGTGTGATTAATAGGATTTGTATGAGGTCTATAATTAGGTAATATATTGATGTCAATTTCTTGATGTTTAAACAATTTTTGTCCTGATTTTTATTTATTTTTAATAATTTATTTATATATATTTCACATCAATTTAATCTCCATTTAATCTCCAGGGGTCACCCACCATCTCCCCTTCCTGACCACTCCAGTTGGTCCCCACCCTCCCATTGTGTATTTTCATTTGGTTGTCCATGTATTAGTGAAACCATTTGGTTTCCATCTTTTTCTTTTTGACTCATTTCTGCTAGTATGATTTCTTCTAGGTACATCCATCTTTCAATAAATTCATCAACTTTGTCATTTTTAATTTATGAGTAATATTCCATTGTGTATATATACATTTTCTTCATCCATTCATCTGTTTTGGGACATTTGGGTTGTTTCATGTCCTTGCAATTATAAATAGTGCTGCAATAAACATCCAAGCACAGGTGTCCTTTTGTACCCATATTGAGGTCCTCTTTGGGTAGATTCCCAGAAGAGCGATTGCTGGGTCATATAATAGTTCCATTTTCATTAGTTTGAGGGTACTCCACACTGCTTTCCATAGTGACTGGACCAGTTTACATTCCCACCAGCAGTGTAAGAGTATTCCTTTCTCTCCACATCCATACCAGCACTTATTGTTGCCTGTTTTTTTCATGTGGGCCATTCTTACTGGTGTAAGGTGGTATCTCATTGTGGTTTTGATTTGCATTTTTCTGATTGCCAGTGATGTTGACAATTTTTCATGTGTCTGTTGGCCATTTGTATTCCTTCTTTGGAGAAGTGTCTTTTTAGTTCTCCCCATTTTTTGATTGGGGTTCTTGTTTTTGTTAAGTTGTATAAGTTCCTTATGGATCTGTGTTATTAAACCCTTATCACTCTTGTGGAGGGCAAAATTTTTTTCCCATTTAGTTTGGCTTCTTTTAGTTTTTT
>PVHY01027066.1:0-16660 GCA_004024945.1 Uropsilus gracilis
ACTTGTTTCTGCTAATATGAATTCTTCTAAGTCCATCCATGTTATCCTAAAATTGTCCAAGTTGTCATTTTTAATTGATGAGTAATATTCCATCGTGTAGATATACCACATCTTTTTTCATCCAGTCATCTGTTTTGGGGCATTTTGGTTGCTTCCATGTCCTTGCAACTATAAATATGGCTCACCCCTTTCTACCCTTCAACCTCCCTGCAACACAGGACATAAAATAGGATCCCTGTCTGCTGGGATCCTGGACAGCACTTCTCCTTCAGGGGACGTTCTACTCACCCCATCACCACCACTCGCTCTGCCTGTCCTCGGGGTCAGGGAGCTCTGAGGGCCACCACTGTGTCCCCAGTGCTGAGGGGGGTGCCTGGTGTGGAGGAGATCCTTATAGTTCGCTGGACTCCAGATGGGAACAACCCACCCTGCCTTGCTCACCAGGACTCTTCAGGATTCCTTTCTGCATCCCTCCTGGCCATCTACCCTCAGCTGAGGACTCCCTGCTCTGCACCACTGTACCCTCCAGATCACACACCCCCACAGGCCAGGAGGGATGGTCTCGGCACTCTTTTCTGCAACACAAGAATACTGGTGACTTAGTTGTGGATCTGAGCAGTTTGCAAAAGCTTCCATGGCCACCGTCCTTCCTCAGGTAGCCAATACTGAGCAAGGCAGAGGAGGTTGCTTGTGTTCATTCTACTCAGGAAGAGACCGAGGCTCAGAGCGGGGAGGGGATTTGCTGTCCAAGGAGGCAGAGCTGGGGAGCAGCTTTTTTCACATCCACCTCTTCTCAAGTGGAAGCCCCTGGGAGGCTGGTAAAGGCGTTTTCCACATCCATCCGAGAGAGGACTTGAATCCAGAGCATATAAACTCTTATGACTTAGCAATAAGCAAACAGCCTAATATAAGATGGATACAATGTTGAATAGTCCTCAGGCAAAAGGAGGGCGTGCATGAGAGAGGATGGAAAGACACTCACTATCACTGGCCACCAGAGAAGTGGCAACTACAACCAACTATAATCATGATGAACAACCCCTGTCCACCCACTCAGTGGCTAGAATATTTTTTTTTAGACTAGGTCTCGCTATATTGCCCGGGTTAGTCCCGATCCCACAGACTCAAGTGATTCCCAGCCTCAGCCTCCCAGGTAGCTAGGATTACAGGTACCTGCCACGGTGCCTGGCTGCTTTTTCGAGACCAGGTCTTGCTAGGTTGCCCAGGGTAGTCTCTAACTTGCAAACTCAAGCGATCCCAGGCCTCTTGCCTCCCAGCATATGGACTACAGGCGCGTGCCCCCACACCTGAATTTTAAAAGTGACATAGCAGGTTTGGGTGAGCGTGAGAAGGAACTGGGACACTCCTAGGTTGTCAGTGGGAATCCAGATGGTAGAGCCACTTTGGAGAAACCTATGGAAGGTAGCTTACAGAAACCACTCCCACAGAGTCACCATGCTACCCGCATGTTCCACGCCTAGGAATTGACCCAAGAGAAGTGCACACAGAGGCCCGCATGTGCGTGAGCATGGTCACAGCAGTGTTTTCCCCAACAGTTCCAAATGGGCAGCAAGCCCAAGAGCTGTTCAGTGGGCACACGGACTGTGGCGTATCCCCACAAGAGAACACGCTCAGCAACCAACAGGGCGGAAACACTAACACACTCAACCCAGAGGTGCCTCAAGAACATTCTGCTGAGTGAAAGCACCAGACACAAGAGACCACAGACTATAGGTTTCATTCTTAGGAAATTCTAGAAAGGACAGAAGTACAGTAAGCCTGAGGTCCTGGGAGCTCGGGGCTGCAGCAGAGGGAGCCTAAGAGTACCCCCGGGCACATGGAGGCTTTTCTGATCCAGAACCTTCCATGCCATTCTGCCTGGCACAGTGGTCGCATGATGACACGCAGTCGCCTGTGCACTTAAAACGAGAACGTTATGGCTTGTTACAAAATTCTTGATTTTCCCAGGATTTTTTTTTTTTTAAGTGTCCTGTGCAGGGATGGTAGAAAGGGAGCTCTGGAGGGAGGGAGAGGAGGACAGAGGCCTAGAAGTTGAGCACAAAGCCACACTCGGTATTATTCTTGAAAGTAAAATAAGCAAGAGCTGTGGGTTGATGAGAACAGTTGGCCGAGACACAGAGCGGGCCCCTCACTCCAGGCTGCGAGCACATGTTGTTCTCAGCCTGGAAAAGGAAACATGTTTGCTTGGGGAGAGGGGCAGAGGGCAGCCTGGCAGGGAGATGGCTGGCTCTGGGGAGTGGGAAGTGCCTGCGCCTGGCCACAGAGAGTGGACCTTGGAGCACCAAGGGCCAGAGAGGAGGCATGGACTGGTCCTGGGTGCATCTCCTGGGGGTGAGGGGGGCCCTCCAGGCACTCATACTACATACAAGCCCAGGATTAGAGCCCTCTGTGTTCTCACGTGTCAGCTGGAAGTGAAAAGGGGTGAAAAGGGTGAAGAGCTGAGGGTGGAATTTCGGACATCATAGTGGCTGAGCCTTGCTGCCATCTGTTGGGTGCTAAGAGCCTGCGCCGGGGTGGAAGATACCATGGATGGAGGGGTCATCCTTGTGACAGATGTGTGGGCGGCCATAGGCTGTGAGCACCTCCATGCACTAACAGGGGAGGGATGGTGGGGTAGCTGAGAGGAGAGGGGGAGATGAGAGGTCTTCAGAGGCCCCACTAGCCAGCCAGGCTGCCCTTTGCCACTTGCGTAGTCACTCGCTCGCCCCTTCCTTACACTGCACAGGGGGTGAGTGGGCTCTGGAGCCCATTATGCCCATGTCATGCACTGGCTGGAGCTGTATAACGGCACTGGGAGAGTGATGAACCTCTCCGTGCCTCAGTTTCTTCATCTACAAAATGGGGGGAATTATACCCCTCTCCACAGGGTTATTGTGAGAATTAATGAGATGCTCATTTGCTGCTGCAACAAACTACCACAAGCCTGACAGCTGAAAACCCATGCTTATTACTGGGCCATTCTAGACCCCAGGAGTTCTAGTACCAGAGTATCAGCAGGACCAAGTTCCTTCTGGAAACATGTTCCAGAATTCCTTCCGGCTCCTTCTTTGCCTCTTCCAGCTTCTAGAAGTTGCCTTCTAGATGTCTGAGGTGTTGCCTGACAGGCGTCCTTCTTCCCTCTTCAAAGCCAGCAGCACAACACCCCCCAATCTCTCTGATGCTGACTTCCCTGGCTCTCTTATGAGGACACTTGTGGTCATACTGCACCTACTAGTTGCTCATCTCAAAATCCTTAGTCACATTTGAAAAATTCCTTCTGCCGTTGTTACAGGCTGAGCTCTATCTCACCCCTTCCCCCCAATTCATGCTCTATGCCCCAGAAGGTGATTGCACGTAGAGACAGGGTCTTGAAAGCAGTAAGTAAAAAGGAGGCGAGAAGGATGGGCCAATCCAAGGTGATATCTTTGCAAGAAGAGCACATCTGAATGCAGACAAACGGGGGAAGGGGAGAGATGGTATGAAGACACTGGAGATGGCACCAACTAACCAAGGGGAAGGAACCAGATGCCTTGCCCCCAGAACTGAGGAAACAGATTTCCGCACCCTGTATAGTATCTGGAAAATGGTTACAGGGTCTGGGGATCAAGAGGTGGACATCTTTGGAGAAACTCACTGGACCCAAGTCAGTGCTCACTGTCAGCCTTCTTAGTAGCAGTATTTCTATTACTGGTATTAGTGACATTACTATTAGTATTATTATTTGTCAGAGGCTGCCAGCTGAGACCGGACAGGACTCATGACTGTGAAATGAAGACAACTTCATTTCACTATCTTATCTGACTTCAAAACACTAAGGACAAAACTAACAGGATGAATGTCCAGAAAGCAAAGAGCAGCTTCTCCATTCCCCCAATATTTACTTTAAAAAACATTCTTAAAAGTTACCAACAAGGCCTGGCATGGTGGCTCGTGCTTGTAAGCTTCAGCCTATGAAGCGAAGCAGCTGGGGCAAGGGATCGCGGTTCGAGTCCCACCTGGGGCCCGTAGCGAGACCTAATTCCAAAAAAAATAGCTGGGCGTGGTGGTGCGCGCCTGTAATCCCAGCTACCTGGGAAGCTGAGGCTGAGGATTGCGTGAGTCTGTGGTACCCCAGGCAATGAGAGCCTGCAGTTCCACGGGCAAAAATAACAAGACCTAGTCTCAAAAACAAAAACAAAAACAAAGTTACCAACAATGTATGGGTAAACCCCTGCCCACCATTATCTTACAAAAACTAATGTTTTACCCAAATTATATTACTTTAGCTATTAGTCTTCCCTAGATAATTAGTTGTAAAACATTCTCTTGGCCACCTTTTTTTCCCCTTGCCTAAATCTTATAAAACACCTAGTAATTTACCTTAAAAGTTGCTACCAGTCATGCTTCTGATAGCGCTTAGTCTTTAATTGTGTCAATCTCTCTAGTTTGTCCTTTCTCACAACCCTGTGCCCAGCTCTTTACAATATTATTCCTACAAACTAACCAGAGCTCTTGGTATATCTTTTTTATTTTCTTTTCTCTTAGTGAGTGTCACATACATCAAATATTAAATGCACATGGCATGTCTGCAGACTACATGCATTAAATGCATCCCATGTCATCCTCACATCGAATTCTGTAAAATGCCATTTTCCCATTGTACTTCTTTTGGGGAAGAACAGTCTCAAGTGAATCTGTGTTTATATAGAAGCAATGCGCATATATTCTCACAGACCAGCCTGGGAGGGAGGCCGGCGCAACCTCAGTACAAATGGGAAGACAGGATGACGTTGAGGACCTGTGTGAACCCAGTCTCCCGCACCCTTTGGGGACTGCGCCAGGCCTGCGACACGCTTCCCACTTGTGTGACCTCTGCTCCACAGGGTCCCCACAGACCCGTGAGGAGGAGACAGGGGCTCTGAGCTCAGAAGCTGAGCACAGGGTGGCTGGTGACTTGCAGGGGATGCAGGTTTGGAGCATGGCAAGGCAGAAGCTTCTTTCTGCAGGGGTGTCCAGGGATGGGGAGGCCTGACCGGGAACCAGGCCTGGGCAGCTGAGTAAGAGCGAGGGCTCTGCCCGGGCCCAGGCTGCTGTGAGTCTGGTGCCACAGAGGGCCCTGTGTGAGTGGACTCAGAAAATGCTAAAAATAAAATCCGCAGAGGCGCTTCCTCTGAGGAGGAAACAGAAGCAGAGAAAACAAGATCCCAGCCTGGAAGGAACACTCATCCTTCTGTGTCTGAGAAGTCCAGGGGTGTGGTGTTCCCAGCCACCATGCTAAGGTAGGTCCCTGGGATGGTGTCCTTGGACCAGGGTGCTTGCAGGAGGCCCCATTCAAGGAGCGAGGCTGATGGGATGTGACGGGGAAGAGGGGCCAGGAGCTTGAGCATTGCCTCTGGGACACCACTGGGCCGGGCTGAGAGGCTGAACAAGGACCTAGATGCCCTGAAGGGATGCTGGCTTGCGATCACTTGGTGCTGCTTCAACAGAGGAACCCTTCAGCAACAGGGAGTTGCTATGCCTCTGCCTGCCAGGTCCTGGCCTCCTCTGTCACTGGGTCAGGCTCTTTTCCGGCGTTCTCTGCCCAGCTCAACTGCCACCTCCTCCAGGAAGTCCTGCCTGATTTTCCTAGTTGAAAGCAGTCTCCTCCTTTCTGTTTTCCCAAACACTTGGTGGAGTCCTGTGCTGGCTGTTATTTCAACTTGCATGAAACATGTGGGGGTGGCCCGTCATTTGGAGGCAACACGCAAGGAGAAAATGCCACCAGCCCAGGAGGCTTTGCATCCTCTTGTTGTGTGACTTTGGTTGGACAAGTCTCCTCACTGAGCATCCACGTATGACTTGGGGGAAAAATAGGGATATGATCACCACCCGTGGCAGGTTCTAAATGCAACCGTCTAGCTCAGAAGTGGAAGGGTTCAGCGGCTCACTTCTAGGCATATGCTTTAAAGATAAATGGAAGTGTAAATACCCCCATGCCTACAGGGATGGGGTCAGCATCTTCCCACAGGTGCCAGGCGGCCTTGGGGGGGGACAAGATGTTGTTGACCTGCCTTTGGTGGTCCCACAGCAGCCGGACACACGCTCAGGATGAAGCGAGAGGAAGACAGTGCTGCAGTCAGTACCCCGGAGGAAGTTACTCCCGCCCTGGGTGGACACAGGGCCACCTGGCAGGAGTCCAGCACAGACCGGAAACTGGACGAGACGGCTTGGCCTCCTGCTCTCCTCTGACTCAAGAGTGAGGGAAGGATTGTTGAGAGGCAAGGGCGTCACATGCCAGCTGGCTTCTGACCTTCCCAAGTGGCCTTGGAGCGAAGAGTGGGAGGAAAGACCCCATCGCAGGGGTGTAGGCAGCAGCACTGAATGGCACCTCCCAGCCGCTGGGTTGCCCCAACTTCACCATAACGTCTACAGGAAGGTCACTTGGGGTGAGAACCGGGTCAACCGTGACCCTTTAACATGGCTCCTTTCGTCAGCTGACCGGCTCAGCACTTCCCGGACAGAGACGCCTGGAACCAAGCTGAGGATGGGGGTAGACGCAGAAGCGGATGGCCTGGACGGCACGGTGGGGCGAGCACGTGCCCCACCCAGGCCCCTTCCCCCAGGCCTCGCTCTGCGGTCTCCAGCCGGGCCTCCTCCGCTGCCCGCCCCACGTCTCCCCAGCTGCACAGACTGCAATTCCCATATGTGCAGAGAGTGACTTACACTCAGCTGTTTCTGTTTGGCCAAAAGTCCCCCAAGTGCCCGTCTTGGTCAGGAGACAGAGGACTACCCAGTCTGCCCACAGCATAGCTCTGTGCAGCAGCAGCTCTCTGGTTCCGCCTTCCCATCAGCTTCCCCCTGGGGGGCAGTGATGACCCCACCAGTGGGACAGTTGGGAGGGGACTGCCTGTGCGCAAGAGGCCTCCGCCCTGCATGTAGGCGCACCCCCACTGGCCCTGGCCCCCCAATTCTACCATTAGGCACCTCATTTGGTTTGAGGCAGCAAGTTTCAAACTGTGCTCTGCAGGACCCCAGGGACCCCCCAGTTCCCAGGAGCTGGGGCAGGGGACGGGAACTGGGCAGCTAAGAGGAAGGGTGCCTGGAATTCAAGCATGCTGACTTTCACCTGATTTCACAAAAGCAAAGATGAAAGCATCCAAACCATTGTTCTGAGGGATGTTAAAGATCTCTCGCTTACGCCCGCTGACATCTGCATGAGAGCGCGTCCATTCTGACAGGCGGCCGGTATAGACCGTGTCCAAAATGCCCGCCCCGAGCAGGCGCCCGACAGGACCTGAGAGGGCATCAGTCCACACCCTCCCGGTGCAGGTGGTGTGGGGGTTCCACAGGGTGTGCGCTCTGCTCCTGCCTCGAAGCTGGTCCAGACACACCCCAAGGGGCAGCTTCGGTAGTGGTTCCCGGGGCAGCGGCTCGTGTGAACACTTAGCACAGAGACGCATTTGAGTCCTACTCCCCTGCAGGCCTGCTGAAGGAGGAGGTGCTGAGAAGGGTGTAAGGGGAATGCCCCCCAACTCCCTGATGGAGGTGGGGAAGGAGGTGTGGGTACTGGGCTGACCCGGGCCTGACAGGGGGAGGGGCAGCCGCCCTGGCTGCCTGTATAACGTCACAGGCGCTGGAAAGCAACAGTGTCTTCCTTCCATGAATGGACACGTGGCTGTCCTGTGCGTCTGCAGTCCTAGCGGCCAGGCAGAGCTGGGTCTGCAGAGCTGTCCCTGGACATGAATTCCTGGGCTGGAGCCTTGGTTTGGGGCCTCTGTCTGATGGGAGCCGAGTGCATTACAGAGCAGACAAGACAAGCGAGGGGACAGAGTAGTGAGGCTGGTCACAGGGGAGCTTCGCACTCACAGTCACCGGGTGTCCAACCCCCCATCTAGATGAGGGCGTGAGCTAAGAGCTTTGGGATTTTTTTTTTTTTTTTTTTTTTGTAAACTGGGAGGTTAACAGAGACGGCCGGCTTGTGATTCCACTGAGGTTTTACCAAAAACTCCTCCTCGATGGTCACTGTCATTTCACATAACAGGTACCCAGAGGAAGCCACACAAGTGCTCAGGATAAAGGCTGATTCTACAGATGGAAAGAACTGAGCTGTATAAAGGATCACGACAACCTCCTGACACTTATCATTTGGACACGAACAGGTGGGGATGAGCCAGGTCTGGTGGGTGCATGGGAACCTTGTGGCTGCAAAGACGTCCTTTGAGGGTCCTTCCCAGCCCAGGAGGGACGAGGTGTTGGGCAGGGTGCCCAAGCATGTCTCTTGGGTTCCCTCAAGCCTCCAGAGCTGTCTCTTACCCTAGTTTCCCAGGGCTGGTGGCAGAAGCTGGCTGGTGATATCGGGGTCTCTGTGCTTCTACCAGGTTAGCCCCCAAGGGAGTATGGCTCGGGGAGGCACAGGGCAGGCCCATCTGACAGTCAGGAAATGGGGCCTCAGGGGCCAGGACTGGCCAAGGGCAGCGAGTCCGAGTAGAGCTTGGGAGAACTCTGTTCCCTCCATGTCTAGCCAGCTCCCCCTCTTTGACCAGGTCTCGGGAGGATGGGCCTGGAGACCGCTGCAAAGCCAGCGATGAGCAACGGGCTTGGAGGGGAAACTAGCCGAGTTCTGCTCAAAGCCCACCTGACCCTTCCACCACTCCCCAGCCCCCGTCCTTGAACTTGACCTTCTCACTGGCCTGACTTGGTTTTCCCACCTCCTGAAGCTGTAAAACCCCACACAAAGGTCACTCAGGGGGTGCATGATACATGTGCCAGGAAATGGACTTGGGCCAAACTGACAGCTCTCTCCATCAGGCCTCACTGCCCTCATCTGTGAAAAAGCCAAGAGAGAGGTGCGAGAGAGGCGCACAGCCCGAGAGAGGCATGAGAGCGACTTCTCCCTGCCGGCAGACAGATGTGCAGAACTGTCTAGATGAAGCATCGCTGACTCTCTGCTGAGGACTCAGTGTAAGTATTTTTGGCTTTCTGGTCTGTGGCGGCTACTCGGCTCTGCTGTTTTAGGGTGAAAGTGGCCGGACACCTCACATCAAGCGGGCTGTGGCTGTGTGCTGATAAAGCTTGAAGGGCATGACGTCTGAATGTCCTCGTTTTTCATGAATCATATACTATCACTTTTCTTTTGTTGTTTTTAACCATGAAACTATTCTTAGCTCACATGCTATTCAAAACGGCTGACAATCTGGTGTTTGGGGACAGAGGACAGAGAGGGGCCCCTGCCGGCACATACACAGGCAGGCAGGACAGATGGGGGGGTCCCCCTCTGGTTCACTCCCACCTCTAGCAGACGTTCATAGGACTGAGAAGAGAAACAGCTGCAGGCATAGGAGAGGAGAAAAAAGGCCCAGACACATTAGTCACCTGGGTGGGACCCAAAGCGAGCATGATCGAAACCATAAGAGATAAAACTGCAAATCCAACTAAAAAGACGACCTACCACAGAGCTACACCTGCAAGGTTTCAGGGGGCCAGGGAACCAACCCCTGATGCAGTGATACGTTCAACACCAGTGAAGAAACCCCCTACCACAAAGGGTGAGAAAAGTCACAGAGATGGGGCTGTGGCCCCAATCAGAACTGCAAACAAGGAGAGAAGAGGGAAGATGGAGCAGTAACCCACCAGAGTTTGTCCCCATTAGGGGACCTCTCTACCACATATGGCTGGGAGTTATGTGCCCAACCTCAGACACCAAAACAATAAAGTTTGGAAGCAGTAAATGGAATAAACGTCGGAGACAGCCAACACGAACAGGGAGGCATGAAACCTTGTGACCACACAGGTCTGGAGAAAGAGACAATCACCTCCCTTAAAGGAAGTGCCACAACCAAGGAGCCAGGATAGCAGCTCCACACAAGCCAATGTCGAGAGGTTCTAGACATGCTCGGACGAGTTACCTGCTATAAAGCCACCCCTGGAAGTCAAAGCAGCAAAAAAAAAAAAAAAAAAAAAAAAAAAAAAAAAAAAAAAAAAAAAAAAAAAAAAAAAAAAAAAAAAAAAAAAAAAAAAAAAAAAAAAAAAGCTATTGCACCAGAAAAGAAAGAACAATGGGCCAAACACCAATCAATGACTTGCAGGGAAAGGGAGGTGGGAGCCATCGGAGGGGGATGAGGGAAAAGGATGGGTGGTAACTATACAAATAAGATTGAGATTGCACAAACAAACAAACAAACAAACAAACAAACAAAACAGCTGGCAAACTGGATCTGCAGCTTTCTTTTTAGAGACTAGGTCTCACTATGTTGCCCGGAGTAGTCCCAAACCTGGAGACTCAAGTAATCCCTAGCCTCAGCCTCCCAGGTAGCTGGGATTACAGGTGTGTGCCACCACACCCAGCTATTTTTTGAAACTAGGTCTCGCTTATGTTACCCGGGGTAGTCGTGAACCTGCAGACTCAAGAGATCCCTAACCTCTGCCTCCCAAGTGGCTGGGGTTACAGGCATACGCCATGGTGTTCGGCCTTGGATCTGCAGCTTTTGGATGCTGCGTCCAGACTGTTTTCTTGCCCTGAACCTGTCACACATCGGCCAGGTGGCCCTGGGCAAGCTGCTGCCCCCACCGTGCACATCATCCGTCTCTATCACTTATCAGCCGAGTAAGTTCTATTCAGCCCAGATGCAAACTGAGTGGAGACCCATGCCAGGGGCTGGGTGGGCAGATGCCTGTTTGGCTTCAACCTTAACAAATGGAGAAAAGGTAAAAAGACTCTTTGCCGGTGGTGCCAACGTACCTTCTCCTGAGACAGAAGGCCCCCTGGGCTCGCAGACTGAGTGTCATCCTCTCTGCATTTGGGACAGATCTGATCCTTGTCGTTCCTGGGGACACACAAACAAAGCCCGCTGAGGAGGACATTCATGACACCCCAGCACCAACCTCCACGCTGATGGTTCCAAAGCTCAGCCTGTGCGCAGTGTGACAGCTGCTGTGACACGCAGCTCCACAACCCTGCACCCACCACCCCCAAACCTCAAAAGCACGGGGCACCTAAGCTTTTCTGTAGTTTGCGGTGAGTCTGTGTAGCAGCCGGACCTGCCCTAAATATGGCACTCACAGACCTCATGTACCCCACTGAGTGGAACGCGGAGCCCTCTCTCTGCAGACATGTTCATGGGCTTGTACGAGGTGCTGCCCCAGCCCGTGCTGGAGGAGTCATGCAAACAAGCCATTGTCTGCTTCTGTAAAATCTGAGAAAAGTGCTGAATCCCAAAAGACACCAACCCAAGGACTCGGGTACAGATTAGAGACGTGTGACTATATTCGTTCCTTCCAGCTTCCTCTATTTGGTTTCGCTCTCTTATTTTAGTCATCACAGATGATCGTGGCCTCTTAGACGGAGGGGTCTTGGAGAACACCTAATGGGGTGCTTCCCCGGGGCTGGTGGCAGAAGCTGGCCGGGGACATCGGGGTCCCTGTGCTTCTACCAGGCTCCCAAGGGAGTACGGCCCGGGGAGGCACAGGGCAGGCCCATCTGACAGTCAGGAAACGGGGCCTCAGGGGCCAGGACTGGCCAAGGGCAGCGAGTTCGAGTAGAGCTTGGGAGAACTCTGTTCCTGCCATGTCCAGCCAGCTCACCCTCTTTGACCAGGTCTTGGGAGGATGGGCAGGGAAGCCTGGAGACTGCTGCAAAGCCAGTGATGAGCAATGCGCTTGGAAGGGAAACCAGTTGAATTCTGCTCGAAGCCCACCTGACCCTTCCACCACTCCCCAGCCCCCATCCTTGAACTTGACCTTCTCACTGGTCTGACTTGGTTTTCCCACCTCCTGAAGCTGTAAAAACCCCACACAAAGGTCACTCTGGGGGCACGTGATACATGTGCTGGGAAAGGAACCTGGGGCAAACTGACAGCTCTCTCCATCAGGCCTCACTGCCCTCATCTGTGAAACAGCCAAGCAGCAATGCCTACCCGAGGAACAAGAGATGGGCACACAGTAGGTGGCTAATAGTTAAGTCAGATGCTGAGCGTTGTATTAAAGCCACACCTCTCTGAGTTACTTTTAGTTATATTTAGGTATAAACCACACCTCTATATATTTATTAGGTATAAATATATATTTTACTATATCATTTCTCATATACAGGATGTACCCCATATTCCATATATATAAATTTCACTTACTATGTGCACAGAAATATAGTTTTATTTCCCTAGATAAGCACAGCTCTCTCTAGTCTTACATATTATAAAATAGTCATATAAAATATCTACACAGGCATTAGAAACACATATGTTTGTCCCCTTTATAAGGTCTTCAGCGAACAGTATGAGGTTTGGTAATATTCAGGAGCTACAGCTACGGACGAGTTTGTCATTTCCCAAGGGAGCTGACATTCATTATTGCAAGAATCTGTTGGACTCTTCTGGGTTGGGCCTTGTCTCACTCCTGAGAGGCGGAAAACAGCCTCACAGCATTTCACCAACAGGGAAGCTGAGGCTTGAGAACTTGAGCAATCTGCACTGGCCCTTCCAGTCAGCAAGGGGCCAGCAGGGCCCTGTCTCCCTGCCTCGGCCTGGACAGCATTCTCCTGGGGGTGGGGAGGGCTGCCACATCCCCATGGCTTCATCTGCTCGTACCCACAGTAGGAGGGGCAGCACTGCCAGGAAAGGATGTAGGAACTGAGGCCCAGAGAGGTGAAGGCCCCAGTTCTTGTCACCCTGCTTCCCATGGGTCTCCCTCCGACACCTTCGAGCCCACCCTTCGCTCCAGCGACCCCTCACCTCACATTCTCAGAGAGACAGGTCGTGCAGCAGAGGGCCCTGGGTGCAGGTGGGTCCTGGCAGGCGGCGGGGGGACACCCGAAGGGAAACTCGTTCTCATCAGGGGCTGGGCGGGGGTTGCTGGCTGAGCCAGAGGCCATCCCAGGATTCCAGCTTGCTCAGGGCTGCTTGGAGCTCTCTCCGGGGCAGGGGACCAAATCCTCTGCTGAGAAGAGGGGAGTGCTGGCTGGGCCACCCTCCCTGGTGAGAGGGAGTCTTATCTTCTTCTCTGGCTTGTGTGGTTCAACGTCACAGCTGAGTCACAGCAGGGATGGGACAGGAATTACCCTTTGTGGTGAGAGAAAAAAATCCCCTGGATGGTGACTGAAGGCTTAGGAGTGTCCAGTCATTCTTCAGAGCGAGACAAAGCGAGAGAGCACATCGGGCAGGAAAAAGAACCGTGTCACCGCCTTTCAGGAACCAACTAGAGTTTCCCCAGCAGAGAAGCTGGGGTTGCCGCCGGCTTCCTCCCCCCCTCCTCCCAGGGGCCCTCTGTAGCCACAGCTGGTGATCGCCTGAGCTCCCCGGACCTGTGAGCCGCCTAGAGAATTCTCGGAGGTGCTGACCTCCCTGGTGGAAATCCCCAGGGCTCTGGAGGCAAGTCCAACAATGCAAGTTCCAGGCACATTGGTTCTTTCCTGTGCAGTGTCCCAGGTAATAATCACTTCCTCTCTGTGGGTCTTGGGTACCCCATCTGCAAAAAAAAGGAATTTAGCAGGTGGTTTCTTGGCTCTAAGATGCAGGGACTTGGGGTGGAGGCAACCAGGGGCAGCTGGGAGGTCTCCGCTGGCCCTGCCCCCATCAGCTGTGGCACAGACACAGGCTCCCGGCCGCCTCTGAAGGCAGAGACCTCAGCACCGTGGATGGCTCGGGGTCCTCCCCCCACCATCCCACTCAGGAAGTCATAGGTGGCCACACAGTCGGGTCAGGCATCACCACTTCCCCACCCTGAGGAGACCAGGGAATCAGTCTCAGGGACCAAGTAGGGCACAGATCTATAGCTGTATGGGAGCTAAGGGTCCTGGCATGCCCACTTTGTGCCAAGCAAGGTCTTCCTTCTGGGCCTCAGAGTAACTGGCCAGCAAGTCTGTGGTCACAGAAAGGCTCAGAGCAGCAAGCTGCCTGGTCCCATCACACAGGCCCTGGTGATGGACTGGACTTGTTCCTCTGCCCATGCAGGACAGCCTTGGGGAGCCCATAGAGATCTGGGTGGAGGCTTGGGCTTCCCGGCTCTGCTTTCTCAGCAATCAAGTGGAAACTACCACCCCTGCACATCTCTCTATGCTGCGGGGCTGGGCTACCCTCAGGGATTCTGCAGATTTTCACAGCGGCTCAAATCATGGCCTCTGAGACCTGCCAGACTGTACAGCCCTAGACCAGAGCCCCGAGCCTCCCATTTACGAGCTGTGGGTCCTGGAACTACGCCTTTAACTTCTCTGAACCTGTTTCTGCAACGAATGGGGCAACAGTAATGCCCATGTCACTGACTGCTGTGACGACTAACCAAGACAAAAGGGCAAGATTCATAGTCCCCCCGAAGGGCTCGGAAGATGGTGGCACTTGTCTCTGGCAATGGCTACCCCCAATGCCCTGTATCTTCCCTCCCATTCATCAACTTCACTAGAGGCTCGACAGCAGACACGGCAGGTCAGATATTGTTCTCTGACCTTAGATAATGCCTACTGGTCCCCTGACCAGGAGGACATGGGGGCTGCTGCTCTGGGCTGCTGGCAAAGAGGGCACGACACCCTAGTGCTGAGGTCTAAGTCAGGACCTCTACCCTCACCTCAGCCAGGCCTGACTGGGCCCTCTCAGCAAAAGACCTTTGTGACTTTCCTCAGGAAAAAGACTCTCTCAGAGAGGCACTTGACTGCACACCTCACACCTGCACTTCACGCTCGCCCCTCCCCCCCCACTTTCCTCCAACCCTGGGCTGGCATAGACAGGGCACCCAAGTCTTTCTTCTCCCTGTCTAAGCCCTGGGTCTCTTTCTCTCTCTTCTGTCATCAGTGCCTCCCTCTCCATCAGCTCCTTCCTGTCAGCATCAAAACATGCCAGCCTGCTCTGATAGCAAGTGAAGGCTAAAAGCGGTGCCTTTCAGTGCTGTTAGACTACTAGGCCTCAGCCAGCTACAGCCTTGGCCTTGACCTTGATCCGAACCCTGTGGCAGATGCTGTCTGGTCATCAAGGCCCTGGCACAGGTGAGGGAACTGAGGCCCAAAGAGGCTAAGCGACTTGGTGAAGGCCCCACAGATAGTGAGCAGGGCTCCTGCGCCCCAGCCTGTGCTCCAACCACACATGGTGCTGCAGTTCTTCCCCTTCACCCCCAAATCCTTCCCAGCAAGCATGCCCTCTCCTTGCTTGAGCAGAGCTTCCAGAAAGGACAGTTCACACACTTACTCTCCATTTCCTTACTAGAACCTCCTGGCTTTCCCCAGAACAGACTGACAAACACCTGGGGACCCCATTTCTATGCAACCAGCCCGCTAGGCAGTACCCACAGGCCTCTTGGTCCCCCAAACCTCCCAGAAGCCCCTGCTTCTCTTGGCCTCTCACACTCCCTGGGCTCCTCTCCACGTGCCCTCTCCACGTGCTCCTCGACCTTTTTCTTTTCCACCCTGAACTTCATCAGGTCCATGTCTGTCACGTCCCCTGCGGGGTTCGCACGGCGTACCCCTATCTCCTGGGCTTCCACTGTCCTTTGGGTCACACGTGGACCACATCTCACTTTCCCTGGGAGACTCGTGGTCCATCTGATGCCAGGAGCACGGGCGTCTTCCAAACCCGGCCAGCGAGAGCGCAGCCCCCGACCGCCCAGCTCGGGTGAAGCGTGAGGCCTGTCCGTGCCCCCAGCTCGGTTCCTGCGCCCACCCTCGAGGGCAGGTGATGGTCACGCCCCCACCGCACCTGCAGCTGCGTGCGCGGCGCTGAAGGCAGCGCCCGCGCCCTGCCCAGCAAGGCAGGGCGAAACCCAGGGGTGACCCCGCGTCTGCTGGGAGGGCGGGGGCCGCGAGTTCGGGGGAGGGGCGGGATACCAGGCCCCAGACCGCGCAGGGAGGCCCGCACTGGGGAGTCCCGCCCGAGCGGGCCGGGCCTGGGGCGTCGCGGGGACCGGCCAGCGGGCCCGGGGCGCAGTGGGGCGCGGGTGGGGGCGGGGTGCGGTGCAACCAACCTCAGCGGCGCCGCCCGCGGCCCGGCCCGGAGCTTCCGGTGGGGCGTCTGGGACGTGGCCCGGCGGCGGAAGCCGGGCAGGGCAGGGCAGCGCCGGGGCGGGTCAGGGCCGCGGCGGGCTCGGGGCGGCCCCGGGGCGGGGCCGGCGCTCCTGCCGGGGAAACTGAGGCTCGGGGCGGGGCCCGCGGCGGCGCGGGCGCCAGGCTTCCCGTCCTCTCCTCGCGCGGCTTCTGTCGGAGGAAGGGCTCAGGTGAACGAATACAGACCTGGGGGGGTGAGCCTCCACCCGCCCCCGACGGCCTGAGTGCCCGGCTGGGGCTGGGGCGGCAAGTCCTCCCTGTCCTGGGTTCCCGCTAGGAGCCTGGGGCAGTGCGGGGTGGCCCAACCCACAGCAGGGGGGGGGGGCGCCCCGAAGGCGCTGTGCTTTGCCCCAAAGGCTTATTGCAAAGAACGGTTTCTGCTCTCCAGTCACACGCACTCGGTCACCTACTGCCTTTGCATTTGCCTGCAAGTCGTGATGGACTTAGCGCTGGGAACTCCTACCAGAGCGTCTTCATTTTCAGGGACCTGGCGCCCCTCTATCGCCAGCCCCTCTAAGCCCTGTGGGGACGTGAGCTGGGCGAGGAGCGAGGTGGCCTTTGGCTTTACTGACTCAGAGCCCCCGTTTCCTCCCATGAACAAGGTCCCAGTTTTTGTCTTGCTGACTCTGGCAACTGCCTATTGCCGCTTGGGTTTTTTGTGTTTAATCTGTATGAGCTGAAGGGCCT
>PVHY01027067.1:0-16644 GCA_004024945.1 Uropsilus gracilis
ATTTTGCTGGTGAAATAAATCATTGCTGTCTGTCTGAGGTCAAAATTTCTCAGCTTCTAAAGTATAACTGCAGATATCAATGATGATGAAAATCTTCAGTGACTACTGAAGTAATTCCCAAGTGGCATGTGAACCAGAAGGAACAAATCTACTACCCATGGGTCTATGACAAATCCACCTTTGATTTTGTAAAATCAAGTCTGATACTTCACTGAGATGTTCTGCAAAAACCCTCAGCAAGCACCATTCTCCCCAAACTGACAAAATCCTTCCTCCTTCTAAATATTTCACATGCACACTCACCATGCTCACCTGAATCTCATGCACCCTTGCATATACACTCACCTGAGCACACATATGCTCACCCAGGCACACATGCAAACACACACACACACTCACCTGCCTGGAGTCCCAGCTCCTGGTTTACTGCCTTGCTACAGGAATGAGAGCCTATTTTCCTATCCTGTACAACTTTACCAACCTTGACACATACCTTACCAGAGGACTCTATAGAGAAAACTCTTGTTTATTCTACCAGGTAGTGGATCTCTGTGGTGTAATTTAGCTAGAATGATCCCCATTTCAGCCTTTAAAAGACATCATAGTTTTGTACCTGGAAGATGAATGCTTGAAGATTAGAAGACAGACAGTTCAGGAATACACTAAGATCTGTGGATGTGCCCAGCAAAGAAATTAAACTGCTTAGACCTGAAAAAAAAAAAAGAAAACAAACAAAAAGATGCACAGCTGTTCTCTTCTGTAAAGATTTGTATAGGAGGTAACCTAGGGGACAACATCTGAACAATAGTTCAAAGGAATTCCCTGGGGCTTCGCACTTGCTTGAACACAAAGACTGTATTGTAAGGCTGGGTTTGTCACCTCTGTGGTCATCTATTGCAGGATTATACAATCTCACCTCCTAGGAACCGCCTCTGCCACTTGTTGAAATGGACATATTTTGAAATAATAACTCCGCCTTGTAATTATACAGAACCTGGCTTCAGATGAGCTCATTGCACGATACAGACATGACCTCACCTATCCTTGTCTTTTCCATAAAGGGGGTAGTTTATTAATGAACTTTAAGTGATGGTGGACATCAAAGCTGCTAAGGGATGGATATTAAGTGCCTTGCCTGGGGTTAGACACTCAGTACAGACCTAAAGGGTGGAGCCCTAGTGTGTGTGACGTGGGTCTCAGTTTCTCCACCTGAACAGGCAGCACTGAGATAGAAGAGTAGTCTTTCCACTCTTCAGTGCTGTCATGTACCAAGCAGAGTTTAGAAAGCTAAACAGATTGCCATGTCCCCAGATGAGACTTGGTAAGGGTTCACCTGGAAGATCTTCCAGATAGACCTCAAGCAATTGGCTGCTAGGTGTTAGCAGTTGTTATTAACCTGTGTACTGTCTCCCTGCTGGCTCTGTGCTCATTTGTGAAAACACATAAGGATGTCAGTGGGAGCACAAGAGTCCTGAACAGGTCAATGGGCACCTGGAGGGAGGGTTCATGCCCTTTTAGGGCTCCCCAAGGGCAGGGTAATGGCAAGAATAGGACTTGGGGTTTGTGGGGGAGCCAGTGATCTGGGAGATACCACTCAGCACTCTGTTCATAGCTGGGCTGGGTGTTCACCATTTGGTTGCTGGTTTGGTTGAAAGGGGAGCATCCTAGAGGAGGATTTAGGATTTGCAATCTAGGATTAGGACAGTGGAGATAATCGAGGGGTGGTGACAGAGGCTACTTACCAACAAGTATGGGCCTATTTCAATATATATATTTTTGGGGGGGACTAGGTCTCGCTATTTTTGCCTGTGGAACCACAGGTTCATGTTGCCCAGGGTACCACAGACTCCAGCAATCCCCAGCCTCAGCTTCCCAGGTAGTTGGGATTACAGGTGTGTGCCACCATGCCCAGCTATATTTTTTTGGAACTAGGTCTCACTACGTGCCCCCAGCAGGACTCAAACCGCAATCCCTGGCCCTGGCCCCGGCCGTGGCTTCCTAGGTTGCCGCTTACAGGCATGTGCCACCAGGCCTGGCCCTATTTCAATATTTTAATAACTGATTCAGTCCTACCAAAGTCAGCCCTACTTCAAGGTCAAAAAAAGACGACAGACTAACAGGGAGGTGCTGCTCTTATTCCCTGCTGAATTCACAGAGCTGAATTTCACACATATGTGAAATACTTACTGGTGTTACCATGTGCTAGTGCTGTAGTGGGCACATAAGATACATAAGCTACAGGTGATACATCACAGGGGAAGAAGTGTACACGCACTAGCAGGCAGCTTTTACAGAGTCAGTGCACCAGAGTGGGCTTAGGCCCATGGAAGAAGTTACTAGATCTTCCAGTAATGGCCTGAGTGTTTGATGAAGCATGGTGGCAGCCACAGTCTGTTCCCAATGATTCTCATGTGAGGGTCTGGCTTAGAGATTGGCCCATAGTTGGGGAGGGGTCATAAGCCTTCTACAGCTCCCCTCCCAAAACAGCTCCTAGAGTCTCCCCTGAGGGGAGAGATCCTTCCCTGACTGTTTCACCTCCAGTTATGTAAATGACATCATCAGTCAGCTCACCCAGTTCTTTTTGCAAGATTTTTTTTCTTGAAAATCAAGTATGTTTATCAGATAGCAAGTTGCAAGAGTATCCACATGATTAATACACTTGCTTGTAAAGTAGTAAAATATGGTAAAAGCACCATAAATAAACTACTTCTCATTTAAACTAATACTTGATGATGGGAGCAGTAGTGACAGCAGACCCAGGTGAGGCAGAGGGCCAGTTCAATCTAATTCAAACAGGATACCAGAGATAGAGCTGAGTCTGTGCAAGATCAATGCAGAAGGCTTCTTTCCAAAGGAGATATTATAGATTGATCTCCAGAAAGAAATATTGTCAAGCAGCAGCCACACTTGCCAGTTTGTGCATTGATTTAACAAAACACAGACTAGCACCAATAGCCCGACTGACACTTGCATGGACCCCAGAAAAACCTTGGTTGAGGTTTGGGTGAGGAGGTATTTTATTGCCCTTGTTGAAGAGGTATGTGAGTCAATAAATAATAATATCAACTGAGTGTTAGTAATGGCTACATCAGCCCAAATATACACCAAATACATCAATAAAGCAAGCTGCAGAAGAAAGATTACATTTCATCTCTATGTTGTTCTCCTGCTCATCTGCATCATTCAGGTTATTTGGCATTGCTTTCCTGGAAACATCCAAAGTGCCGTGACTGAGAATGGCATGTAGATCTGATTTCAGAATGCTGACTCTCCTGGTATTTTTCAATACCATTATCATAGTCTAAAGATAGTGGGGAAACACAATATTGAATTAAATCTTGTCCTTGTATTTTCCCGCTTTCCCCTTCTCCAAATAACCAAGCTTTTTTTGTTTTGTTTGTTTTGCTTTGTTTTGTTTTTTTTCTGGCTGGTGAGGCAGAAGGATTTGGGATTACTGTTTAAAACAGAATCCTAAATGACAATTAAAATCTTTGAATTTCCCACATTCTGGAATGCTCTATGAAGATCAGTATATAGAAGGCTTCTGCTCATGGGCAAGTGTGTTCAGGATTCTCAGGGCACTGCAGTTTCTCCTCTCCCTATTTCCTATCCATGAGCCTAAGTTACTCTAGAGAGGAAAACAAGGTGACCAAAGGGCTGCAAAGGTGTGGCTAAAGAAAGAGGCAGCAGTATTGACTCTTCAGGGGAACTGAAGGGAGTTAGACTCTGTTCTTCGCTCTTGGGAGTCTTGAATAATGAATTTAGCCTCCAGGAGCTAATTTTCTTAGTTGTCCTGCAGAGTCAATCTAATCCTCACCTTCTGGAGCAGCAAGAATGAACAGAGGGTGGCCCTTCCCCTGCCCTAGGAACAGGCACTACAGCTGCCTCCAGAGGACACCTAGCATGTAGTAAATGCCCCCAAAATGATGGTGACTGTTAACTACTATTCAGCGCAGTGCCAGCTCTCCAATCCCAACTTCACTTAAATTGGGTCGGGATAACTCTTGTTAGCTGACCCCGCCTAGAACATGAATGTACTGGAGAAGGGGTCAGGCTGTGGGGACACAGGCAGTAAATGACCCAGAGACTCAGACTACAGTCTTGTGCTGGAAGGATGTTATGGGTTAAACAAAAGGCTGAACTGAGCTCTGCCCAAGTGACAGTCCATGCTTTGTCCCAATTTTGTGCCCATGTGATTGCAAAATAGACTCCCAGGTGGCTTAAGTGCTGGCATTACAGAATCTTCTTTTCAGCCCTTCCCTGCTTTCCTTGAACCTAAAGTCACATCATCACCCTAGGAGTGGCAAGTTCAGAGATGAGGATTTGGCAGCCTGAAGAACTGAGCCTGTAGCTCCATGCAAAGAATGAAAAGTCTGTCTGACCTCCACTCTGCCCTTTCACTGCTAACAGCTGCCCCAGGCTGGCAGCTCCATTGGACTTCTCCCCCTGCCCAAGCCCCAGTTTTAGAGCGGTGAACTGTTCGCCCTTTTCTCCCACAAGGAGAGAGCCATAGTGAGGGGCTTTCCAGGAGGTGGGGGTGGGGGCATCTGGCTGAGCATCGCAAGCCCAACAGGTCTTCCCAGTCAAGTGGTGAACAAAGTTCTCCTGTTTGCCCTTTGCCCTCTGCATGGAAAGAAACAGCTTTCCTGGAAAGGGGCTTCCGTCCATTCAGAGGGTCCTTATAGCTTCTAATTTTCACTTCAGGAAACTGCCTTATTCTCTCTTGTCCAGTGGGCCAAAACTTACCTTTGCCATGTTGGAAAGATATGTCTTTCTTCGCAGTCTTTTGACAAATACAGTAACCTCTGTTAAAAACAATACATGTGGCCATTATTGACATTCTAACTTCAAGTTTTTGAGTTCAATAATGGGGAAGAGGAGCATGTACGTGCAGGAGGCTCTTACGTTTGCAGAGGGGAGGCACAGTTGCCCAAATGCCTTGCACACAGTGACCCTCCATGTTCCCTCTCCTGCAGACTGCCCACCAGCCCCTTCTCCAGTGACTGGGAGATTCTGGCAGGAGCAATTTGACTAAAACATCCTCAAGTGCTAGAAAACTCCCATAATCTCAGTGTCTATACTCAAACGTTTCTGAGACCTGCCCAGGAACTGAGTTCCCCCAACTTTAAAAATTTTAGCAGTGCCCCCCCAAGAGTAAAAGAACGGATGAAAAGAAAAAAAATATAACAAGGGGAGGAATATATTCATTTGGTATATATTTATAAGGGATACGTGTACAAACATAGATCTTGGTTAGTATTTGTGGAATTGTTGGACAAAGGAGGACAAGCTGTTCTTAAGGTGGTCTGAGTGCTGAAGATGGCTTCCCAGCAGCAGGGGCAGCGCTCCCTGGCATGTGGGTGCTTATGGAAGAAAGTGAGGACTTCAGGGTAAGGCTGCTTGGAAAAGGTATCAGGGAAGGCTTCACTTAGAAGGTGACATCCTATTTGGGTTTTAATGTATAAGCGAGAGTTAGCCAGAGAGTTAGGGCATCAGGGACAATCTAGGCACAGAGGAGAGCAAGAATAAGTGCCTCTTGAGGACAGCAGTCTTGTGTTGTTAGGAAGGGCCAGCAGGGGTCCCTCAGAACATGAGAGCAGAGATGGGGGTCAGAGGACAAGCAGTGACAAACTTTGTATATCAAGTGAAAGAGTGTATCATTAAGGCAGCTGGGGCCATGGATGACAGTTAACTGATCAGATCAGTGGGTATGGAGAGGAGTGAGGATGAGGCTAGAGGCAGAATGATCAACTAGGAAGCTGCTAAATTGTTTCCAGGAAGGAGAAAAACCCAGGGCTTGAATTAAGGCCACTATTAAAAGGGTTACAGATGAACTGAAGCAGGAAGTGCTTCCCCCTTCCACAGACCCCTTTTATAGCAAGTCCCAGACCTCCCTTTCCCTCTGCAGTAGCCTTCCCTGCTGCCTTCTTGGCTGGCTATCACAAGGGCCCACAGACCCAGTCTAGTTATGTGAATACTTCCAAATGTTCAAACTGGAATCAAGAGTTACAGCCTGAGTACTGAACACAGTTGGGTGGGGCAGGGGTAGTGGGTGCAAATTTCACATAGTCCTGTTCTATGGAAACTCTGAGAAGACAGCAAACAATGTGCAGAGAGGACAAGACTTATGCAAGTGTTGGGAAATAACTGGTGATGGGAGTGGCCCTATAGGCATCCAAAAAGGGAGGGAACACATGGGGAGGAAGCAACAGAGAATGCTAAAGGCAATGGTGAAGAACTTCATGAAGGCTAGAGGGAACAAACAGCTAGCTCTAGGACTGAACTAGGTAACACAATCCCTATATAACAGGCTTGTGCTGGTATTTAAAGGGTCATGAGATGGTAGGGTTATAAAAAGGCCAGCTTTGGGGAGGACTGGGACAGTCACCATAATAGTCAGGATCCCAGAAGGAAGTCACTGTGGCCCGGTGCACAGCTGTATTCAAAAACTACAACATACCAGCCATTTGGAAGGAAATAGGAGTTCTAGAAAGTCAATGGAAAGAGTGAGAGCATGAGGGTGTGAGCACCCTAGTGAGAGCCTAGAGGTGCGAGGAAGTTAAGGATATGGGAGAAATTTCTAAGGAGGAGCTATATATTCTTTGAGACCTCACTGGGAGGTTCCTAAGAGCATGAAGAGGCAGGCAGGAGGACGCTGGAGCAGAGCCCTCATGAGCTCTGCTTCTATAAGCAATGAGCTCAGGAGGCTGCCTCAGGACTTGGTTTTTAAAGGTGTGTACTGGCATGAGCTGGAGCCACTGGCTAGGTCCAGACCATTACTTATTAGGGGTGGGGGCTAGGTAGAAGGGCGAGGATGGAGCAGCACAAGAGTTCATCAACTGACACTAAGAAAAAAAGCTAGAAGATCTGAACAGGTCAGGCATTGAACACTATAGTTTAGTGATAGTGGGGGAAAGAGTTACACAAAAGCCAAGAGTTCCCATTTCATTCTGAGAGTTAGCTACTTTATCTATTTTTATAGACTATATTAATTTCATTAATACCTACCTTTGCATTTGGAGATCTGTAAGAAGGCTGGAAAACCTTCCAAAGCATTAAGTAGCCACAGTTTAAATTTCTTACTAAATAACCGGACAGATTTCAAGTACTGAATAGAAACATCTTCCAAGAAGTCATGAAGGAGAACATCTTCAATTCCCTGCAACAGAAAAGGGAAGACATGTTGGTTGTTGGCTGAGGTCAAATGTCTCAAGTGCCACAAACTGAGAGAGTATGGTCTAGGGGCAACCACCACATAGCCCTCGTCACTGCTCACTATGTGGAACATCAGGTTGACCCAGCCAGAATGTGAATTCTTGAAAAGGTTTAACAAAATGATGGCTGAGTCAAAATTTCAAAAATCCCAATGGCCAACACTAGGTGAGCCAAACCAAAACCTAACAAGCTGAACCTACCCTCCAGTATTCAATCATGTTACAAACTTAGAAGTACTAGATTGTTTCATTCTTAAAAAATTAAAATGAAAGCTTAGGTTCATTACTAACTTAAGAACACATTTATACCACAGAAATTATATACACATACCTGACCCCCAAAGTTCAATAGTCACCTTAGAGGCAGAACTTTAAAAACAACTCTGGTAGTCTATGTATTCCAAGGCAATTATTCCAGTTACTCATCTTTTAAAACGTGTTCTTTTGTATATTTATCAGAGAAAGAGCTTTGACTAAGTTCAGAATTTACTGGCTATTGGAATAGTTCCAAAATATGTTGGAATATATATTAACTGTTTACATGAGTTAACTCAGACGCTTGTTGAATTTGAAGAGTTGAATTTTAGGAAAGAATCAAAAGATTTGTGGTCCGTTAAAACCCCTATTTATTCCGCAGAGGGCCTGAAGTCCATGGAGACTGCAGAGTGGGAGGGCTGTGGTTCTAACCCCAGCATCTGATATCAATTTCTGGATAAGATACAAACCAGTGACTCTAACAAACATCTTCCTACCTTGTACAGCTGTACATCATAACACTTAAAAAGCTGGCACACATCAGGCAATGACATAAGCATGACTGTGTCTTGCTTCAGAGATTTCCAGAAGGAAGTAAGCAAATCCTCCACCTGATGCAGGGAATAGAATGTATCTTTGAACACTCATTATGTGCTTGGTGAGAATAATCCCCCATATATACTTAGCCAATCCCAAATGACAACGGGATGAATTTCATTCCAATTAATGTACAACTTTGGCTATTAGGTTTTTTTTTTTTAAGGTGTATTTTAGAAAATAATCCTTCATGCAACCAATCAGAGAGTACCCGTCAGTTGGATTGGGATAATGTGGAATATTTTCATGAAGTTTTCTGGAAAAATGTTTATGACCACAAGGGGGCTCCTGTTGATTATAGTAGGGTGAGGATCTGGCCACAGGGGCACAGACCATAACATAGAGTAAATATTCATTAATGGATTGACTTCATCAATTATTTTTCTACTCAGAAAGAGGTTTAAAATATGTAATCCAAGAGGTCTCCTCCTTGACATCAAGTTAGAATTCACCTGAGGACTATCTAAGCAAAAGGGTACTGGGTGTGAACTCTTTAAGGACTTATATGAACAATTTTTGTTGAAAACAAAATGGTAGCTTCCGTTTCACCCACACTGACTTTTCAGACTACCATCAAACTAGGTGGTCAATGCAAGTTGTCAGCTGAGAGCCATTTTTGTCTTTTAAGCAAGGCTTTGAAACCCTGATAGTAGGTTCCAACAGTGACTCCAGGCAAGAAGTTACTGCCCTACATAAGCTGTTTAAAAAAGTTAGGGCCAACTCTTGAGTTGCCTGAGAAGACCTCTGATTTGTAATTGTTATCATGGGTAGTAATTGTAGAAATGACTTCTCCAAAGAGACGAAATTCTTTTTCTTTTCTTTTTTTAAGACTAGGTCTTACTATTTTTGCCCATGGAACCGCAAGCTCACGTTGCCCGTGGTACCACGGACTCAAGCAATCCCCCAGCCTCAGCTTCCCAGGTAGCTGGGATTACAGGCACCCGCCACCATGCCCAGCTATTTTTTGGGACTAGGTCTTGCTGTGTTGCCCCAGGTGGGACTCGAACTGCGATCCCCAGGCCCCACCGCGACTTTGTAAGCTGTCGCTTACAGGCAAGTGCCCAGCTGAGACCAATAAATTCTTAATAACAGATAAAACAATAGGATGAACAGACTTTATTGACCCTTCTAATCTTAGGTTGATAACTTTGGAGCATGGCCCACTGGGTTTGGTGAGTCTTAAATTGACAGTCACCATGGGCTCATCTCTACTATTCCTTTAATACCTTGTCCAAAGCATCAAATCCTGTTGCAGTTGCTTCAGATATATTTCTCTAATTTGTCCCTCTTTCTCTCTGAAGACATTATCACTGCTTTAAATCTGACACCTACCATTTTTCACATTGACTATAACAAAACCTCCTACTTACCTTCTTTGCTCCAATATGGCACTCATGTCATATTGAGTCTTTTCAATAATCAGAGTCTCTGATACTTTTTCTACTGATGGCAGCCTACTTCCCCAATATTGTAGAAAAACTCCAGGGGAAATGGGGGTTATCTGGTTTGTGAGTCCTTATTTTTGAACTTGAGAAGACTTGACCCCAAAGCAAAAACACCACCAATAGAATTTATTTACATGTGGAACTAGGAAAGGGGGAGATATAGAGAGAAAATGCAAGAAAATCAGAGAGGAGGGGTGGGGAGAGAGAGAGAGAGAGAGCTTATATGCTGGCACATGGCCAGGTATCATCTGTCCTACTCCTCATAGCAACCACTGAGCTAAGACTATGGTTCAATCTGAAGTCACATATGGAAAGCTGGCAGCTTCTCCATTGACACCTCTCTATAATGGTTTTAACTATTGATGCCCCAATCATTCACTTGCCAAAGCCAGTAGCTGATGCAGAAGCACTAGCTCTGTCTCTTTTCTATCAGTTCCTGTCCATGGGGTAGAGTCCAACAAGCTCCACCTTCTACCATCAAACTGGTTATTGGCATGGTGGGTGTTCCTCTACTGGCTCTACTGCTCTCAATGCTCCTCCTATACCGCCTCCCCCTTGGCTTCTCTCCTTTAGGGAAAACAAAAAAATCCAGTCACAGTGATCTCTTTGTCAACTCATGCCTGAGAGAATCTTGTTGCCTTTGCCTGCTTTATTGAGTCTGCCTGGAATCCTGTTTCTACCCCATTTTCTGTCAGTTGACCTATTCTTTTTTTTCAGTGTCAGTGGCAACGTGGCTTCTTCTTGGAGCAAGCTTCCTCTTCCCTAGGCACCCAGAATCATACTTAATTTTTTTATATTTCCATATTGTATTATATTTGCTGGCTTATATTGTTCCTTTTAGTACTGGACTATATAAACATCTCAAGTCTTATGAGAATACCTTCCTAATACTAGCGCCAGTCACAGGATAAGAATTAAGCTAATGTTTGATGAACAAATCTAGGAAATGAGGAATTATTACATATCTAATGTGGGTGAGTGACCACATCGTGGTCTCTCCCTCAATATAATGCTTTTACACCATGTAGGTATTAACTGTAGTCAGGCTGTGTGTATATTACCCAAAGCTGAAGTATTTAGAAAACTGAAGCATCAGTGTTTAATTTACTGCAGGTACTCCGAAAGATAAAACTCAGAATTGTTTGAAGGGTTTATTTATGTTTTCCATAGTTAATTCTCGAATAAAATCCATAATTATAATGCCCATGGCAGATCATGTCTTACTTCTTTTACAGATAGCATCTATTAATTAGGTAATTCTTTGGCTTTATAAAAATTCCAGAATGAATAATATTACTGATACCTAATTCAAAATCAGCTAGAATTAGAATCTTTAAAAATAGCTGAGCTGGGCATGGTGGTGCATGCCTGTAGGTGGCAGCCTAGGAAACTACAGCTGGGGCCAGGGATCATGGTTTGAGTCCCACAGTGGGCATGTAGTGAGACCTAGTCCCAAAATAATAGCTGGGCGTGGTGGTGGGCGCCTGTAATCCCAGCTACCTGGGAAGCTGAGGCTGGGGATTGCTTGAGTCTGTGGTACCCCAGACAACGTGAGCCTGTGGTTCCAGGGGCAAAAATAGATAGACCTAGTATCAAAAAACAAACAAATAAATAGATAAATAGCCGAATTTATATATAAATTGCAAAGTTATTCACATTAACATCTTGGAAAATTTCCAAATGATCGAACTTAATTAAAAAAAAAATCACCTTCTGGAACTCACTGAGCTCTGAGCCCTTCACTATAGTAGACACTCCTTGAAGAGATTTTTTTCAAGAAAAAATGGTTAAGAATGAGTCATAAATGCTTGTATGTTATAGATAAAACCTTACCCTCTCAAGTTCTTGGTTTCTCACATTTTGTAAAATTTCTTGACAATAGTTGCAATATTTATCAGCAAGAAAGACCATCTGGGAAGGATATGGAAAATTATTTCAGTTTTAATTCAGTTCAAGAATGACCCCTTTGAAGCCCTTGATGTCGCCTGTGTTGCAAGTGTGATAGGACAGTAGTTGAGCTCTTTCTTTGTGTCACAGTGATTTTTCATTATGCAGAGTAGTTGATACTTCATTGGTCAAAATGGGTGTAGTTTCATTTTTTATATCATAATTCAGGGTCATAATTTCCAGGGTCTGTACCATCTACTATACAGTGACCTTTAACACTTTTCTCCCAAAACCCCAATTATTTTTTATATCCCTCAATTCTAGTTCCTAGAAAATACATTTTTCTATCCCCTTTTCTGCCATGGGAAAACACTCAGTCTAGAAGATGACAGAACAGTCCCAGATGGAACCTTTCTATAGGACGTGAGGGGACGACCTGAATATCCTGAACATCACCAAGCCGAGGATGGAATGCTGGTCCTCAAAGGTCTGGGAGAAGACAGCTATTACTCACCTGGTGCAACAATGATCAGAGGCAAAAGAAAAGGACACTAATTGCCCTAGGCACCAAAGGCATGAAAGTCAGTCTCCCCCATGCATGCAAACCTACCATTGTGTAGGAGTACTTCTTTGCCAGTTCTTGCTCCCAGAATGGACATCTATGGAATTCAGACACAGGTAACCCTCCCGGGTCTGTCTTTATTGGTGAATGATTTTCACACTAGAAACCATGTACACAATGGATTATTTCTTGAAAATAAACTGCATGTCAATGTGTATAGAACATGTAATTATTACATTGATTGTATAGTTAAAGCTCTTTGTAACCCTTTATCCACACCACTCCACACATTATTGATTCCAGTAACTTCCCCTACTGATTTCATTCCAAATGCCATTGACCTTTCGCTACAATTTTATAAACTGTGATCAGCAGGGAGGAGTTAGATTACCTCTCTGTATCACTCAATTACCTCTTACTCACGTGTATCAGTCTATGGTCACATATTAGAAGCATTATTTAGTAACATAAAATAAAAGTTTATGGACAAATAGTTTAATGCCAAAAATATATTTATATAGCTGTTGTTCATATAACTGCCCTACCTTGAAATAAAACCATATCCCACCTCATCGCTCCTATACTATGAAAATGGCTAGCTGTACTAGAAATTGCTGGGCTTACCTAAGCAGGAAAATGAAGGGCATAGATTCCTTTAGAAGGAAAAATTACAGAACAGTAAAAAGCTCCCATTAATGAGGAAAAGGGCAACACGGCAGAAAGTAAATTCTGTGTTCTTTCCTATGTCTTCAGGCTGCTGTCCCTCTGAGCTAGGGTAGGCCTGTCACTCCTGGTCTGGATAAAGAATGTTAATTTTATTGCAAATGATTCTTCATGATTTTCCATAATCTCTTCTGAATATTTCATTTCAGTGGAGTAGGATGAAATCATTCCTATGAGTTGAAAATTGAGCAGCAAAGCAAGCCAGATTGGACTGCATCTTGCAGGGGGCTTCCCTATTCAGTCTCTCTCTAACCTGACAGCCTGCTCTGTGATACTACATTCTTTTTTTTTTTTTGAGACTAGATCTCGCTATTTTTGCCCGGGAACTGCAGGCTCTCGTTGCCCGGGGCACCACAGACTCAAGCAATCCCCAGCCTCAACTGCCCAGGTAGCTGGGATGACAGGCGTGCGCCACCACGCCCAGCTGTTTTTTTGGGGACTAGGTCTCGCTATGGGCCCCAGGCGGGACTCGAACCGTGATCCCTAGCCCCGGCCACTTCATAGGCTGAAGCTTACAAGCACGAGCCACCGTGCCTGGTCTGTGATATTACATTCTAAGGTCAGCATTTCATCTTTATATTCTCAGTTCTTAAGTGCTCATTGAGTACATAATAGCTTCACTGAGCTATTCCTGTTTATCTTGCTTAGTATATGGTCTATATGGGTGTGTAGTATGTTCCTTCCTCCAAGCCATCTGAGGGCAGAGTAGCCTTCTTATCTGTTGGTAGTCACCAGGGATAGGAGGGGCACCTCAGTTGCCACACCCACTGCTATACACTTTCAAAAAACAGGTTCCACTGACTTCAACCTACTTTGATGCTCTCTCACTATCAACCAATATATTGTTGAGGGGCAGGGGACTTTAGGGGTCATGTTCAATAATCTTTTAGGGGTCCTGACACCTGTACCTACCTGAGACATCTGAGAATCTGATGAAAGCAACTGGCCCTTTCCCTAGAAAAATGCACATTATGCATTTGATAGTCTGAATATACCTGGTTAAATGTCTCTTGTCAATACCTCTGGCAAAAAAGTAAGGGTTCAGATATCCAAACAAATGCCCTCAGCAGTGACACAGAAAGGTTAGTGGCATGCCGTTTTTGCTGAGTGCTGTTTAACCTTCATACCTATCACTTTAGAACATTGCTTTCATGCCCAATGAATAACACATCCAGAATAGGGGTGATGCTCAGGCTGGTTATTAAGAATGACCACTTTTGTGGAGTTCTCTGGCCTAATCAGTTCATCAGCCTAATCTTCCTAAGTTAGAGAACTTAAGAGTCCTCAATTTCAGCTCTGGAGTTGAACCTCACTTACTACACCTACTCTACTCCATTTTGTCCACAGCACATCTGACATTAATGTTCCCCTGGTACTGATGCTGCTTTATTAAAATCACTGTTTCTTACCTGTGACCTGCATTCATCAGAATTTCTAGGGGATACTTGGGGTCATGCCCCTAGGGCCCTAGTAAATTAGATGAAGCCAAAAAAAAATCTATCGTTTTCACGAATTTCCCATGTGAACTCTATGTATGGTTGAGAAGTGCAGCTCCAGGAAGACTGATCTTTGACTAACTGCAGAAAATTCTAGATTTCAACACAACAGATATAACTGAATTTCACCTGTTCAGAAGAAGTTGTCTAGAAATGTCATATTGAAAGTACTTAAGAAGTTATTACAGAGAATGTAAAAGCTACTACTAAAAAAAATAAGCAAATTCATCATCCCTAAAGTCAATCCCTTCAGATATTTCTGTGAAAAAAACCCTGATAGTCCTGAAAAAATATTTTTTAAATCACGAATTGAAAACTTTACAATGTAAATAATTAAGATTCTAAGGTGAAAGTAGGGTACAGTAGTACTAATGTGTTAGTTTCTGCAGAAGGCATTTAGGAAGAAATCAGAAATATTCTTTTATTATTTATTTATTAATTTATTTTATTATATAGTTTCATTTTTTAAATTGATTGCATACACACATATACACACATATGTATTACATTATTGTCAACCCCGAGGCTCTCCCACCACCTTATCACCCATGAACCATTTCTTGTGCCCATCCCTCCCCCAGGAATCAGAAATAGTCCATTCTGGACAAATAATTCAGCAATACAACAAAGAATAGAATGAGAGGTCTGATTTATATTTTTCAGATATATTAAACACAGAATCTTTCAATGGAAACAAGAACTGTCATTGAAATTATTATCATTCATTTATTCTACCAATCATCAGAGAGCATATACTATGGATCAGTTCCTAGCGATAGATATAACGTTGAACCCCACTTATTATCACTCCTTCCAGGTACCATCTGTGTCCCATGACTTACTCAGTTAATCTCCTGGATACCTTTTGTTCTTCCTGCATCCTTGAAGATACTGTTCTCAGAATGAATGCTCCCAAAGCAATGGTAACTTATCATTCTTCTGAAGATGCCCCTCTGGTGTTGTACAGTTTTTAGAGTGAAATGCAAACTTCTTAGCCTGAGACTGACACACTGTCTACCATATGGACCTCATCCAGAGTGAACAACAACCCAATATCTTCATCTCTAGCTCCTCACTGCCTATATACCTCCTGGCACAAATGCAAATGAACACCCTCAAGACACATACCTCCTAAGAGGGGACGTAGTAGCCCCTCCAGGATTAACTCAAGGGCAGTGTAGTATGTAGAAAAATTCCCCCTTCCCAAGGATTTCTATATCCTGATCCCTGTTTATAAGGGCAAAAGGGACTTTGTAGATATGATTACATTGAGGACTTCACAATTGGGAGGGAATCCTAGATGATCTAGGCGGTCCCACTGTAATCACTATGGTCCTTAAATGCAGAGAAATGTGCAGAAAGGAAATTCAATGTTCCTTCCTGTGTTATCCAGGCTGCTCTCCCCTCTGAGGTAGGGTAGATCTGTTACTCCTGCTCTGAATAAAGAATGTTAATTTTATTTTAAGTGACTTCTTCAGTACTTCCCATAATTTCTTCTGAATTTTCCCAGTGGCTGAGAGACAAGACTACCTGCTTCATCTGGGTCTGAAGGTTGGTACCTAAAGTTAAGGACATGGGTAGCCTCCAGAAGATGGACTGGGTAAGCACAGGCTCTCCACTAGATTTACTGGAAGAAGTGTAACCATACCAACACTGCCATCTCACAAATGTTGGGTTTGTGATCTCCAGAACAGTAAGATAGCAAGTTTATGTTGTTTTAAGGCATTAAATTGTGCTAACTTGTTACAGCAGCAATAGAAAACAAACACAGGCTACCTCTTCCACAAAGCCTTCCCTAATCCCTCTGAGCCACCACCACCTTCCTTTTTCCCTCCCACTTTGCAGTTCCCCCCACCTATTGTCTGCACTGCCCATCTGAGAGAACACCACTTGCTTCCTGCCTATCTTAGCTTCCCAACTATGAAAATGGTATTCTATTCACGTATAAGATGTATGTTTTTCTTATTTTTACTTTTCTTTCATACTTTATTCAACCCACAAAAGAACTGGCCACAAAATTGGCTTGTAAGAGGTTTTTCATTTAATGACACTTATCAACAAAACCCTGAAGTACTAGCTTATCCTCTTGGCCAACTAAAGTAATACTCCACTCATCATATATTAGCTATTAATGTTTCTGGTGTCATAATTCAAAGACCTATAGCTGTCATATAGAGACAACTTCACACAAACTTACAAAACCACAATGAGATACCACCTTACACCAGTAAGAATGGCCCACATCAAAAAAACAGGCAACAACAAATGCTGGCGTGGATGTGGAGAGAAAGGAACACTCTTACACTGCTGGTGGGAATGTAAACTCGTCCAGCCACTATGGAAAGCAGTATGGAGGACCCTCAAACTCATGAAAATGGAATTACCATTTGACCCAGCAGTCGCACTTCTGGGAATCTACCCAAAGGAGACCTCAATGTGGGTACAAAAGGACACCTGTGCTCGGA
>PVHY01027068.1:0-16644 GCA_004024945.1 Uropsilus gracilis
GACCTGGGGGGGGGGGTTCAGTTGAGGAATCCAGTCTGGCCCAACAAGGGAGGTTCCCCAGCCTAATGGTTGTTGTTCCTCTGGGGCTGGCAGGCCTGGAGGAAAACAATGGCCTTCTCAAGGCCCTGGGGAAGGAAGGGGACCTGGGGGGGTGGTTCAGTTGAGGAATCCAGTCTGGCCCAACAAGAGAGGTTCCCCAGCCTAATGGTTGTTGTTCCACTGGGGCTGGCAGGCCTGGCCTCTCCAGCGTTGCCATAGTGTTCTGTGGGTCTTCAGAGCTGCCTGCCAGGCAGAATGTGGCCTGATTGGTTTCCCAAGGAATGTAATCAAGATGTAAATAGGGGGGCAGGAGGAGCTGGTTGATAGGGTTGTCACCTCCTTGGGCCTGTGAAGAGTGGAACAAGGGCACAGACTGGCCTAGCCAGGGAAATCTCCTGGTTGGGCTTTGCTCTGGGGCTGGTGGCCTGGAATGCCAGCCTCCCTCCATAGCAGGTCCCACAACATGGGAGGTACTTAGTAGGGCAAGCCCTGGGGTCTCTCACCGACCCTCTTCTCACCTCTTTCTCTGAACCCAGATAGCAGTTATCCCCCAAAGAGGGGAAAGATCCCAGGTGCCTAATCTTCCACTCTGCCCCCCAAACCTCTTACAAGCCCAGAGATTCAGGCAGAAGTCATCCCACTTGGACTGTCATCTTGAATTCATCTGGCTGTGTCCTCTGGGACCAAGGCATTCATCCCACTGAATGAAGCAGTGCACTGAGACTTGTTCATGTGGCCCTTTGGCCCTTCTGTGAGGGGTGGTGTATCAACTCCTGGCCTTCCTGCCCTCCCCCCCACCCCAGGTCATCTGCTCCCCTGCCACTCAAGGAGACACTGGTCTTGGTTGAAGTTCTCAGTGGCACCTTGAACCTTGAGGGGTCAGTGACCAAGGCACATGCTTTTCTTTCACCCCAGGCCCTAGGGCAGGCAGAATTCCAGGGTAAACATGGAACTTATGCAGCAGGGATTGTTTATAATCCCAAACTCTAACATTGGGCCACAAGAATATCAAAAACTTCAAATGGCAAGATTTTTGAACTCAGATATCAAAGGTCTTTCTTACACCTGTGAGCTCACTCCATGGGGTCCCTAACTGAACTATTCCCATATTCCAGAGTCTGTCCTGCACCTACTAGGCTTTATGGCCCTGACAAATGAAACCCTCTCCATGCTCAGATACCAAAATCCTTTTCTTTCAAATGAGGAATCAGGTTAGAACTCGACTGTCCTTGAGGCTGTGATGCTTACCATCTGACATACTATGGGACTTGCTCAGTGTGGATCACGTGGCTCTTCCTACCCTGGAGACCAGCCATTAGAGACATCAACTTTGCAACCACACAAAGGTTAGCTGAGTCCTGACTGCTGCTTCCTGTGTGTGACTGCAGGAAAGCCACTTTTTCCTCTGAGTCACTACTTCCACAGCCATCTTTAGTGGAGTAGTTTGGAGAATGAAATGAAGCCATGTGTGGAGTATCTTCATTGGTGGTGTCTGGCCCAGCGCAGGGTCACATGGGATATGTGCGTGTGTGTGTGTGTGTGTGTGTGTGTGTGTGTGTGTGTGTGTGTGTGTGTGTGAAGAAACAGCTACCGCAGGATTGGGCAAACCCTGTGCCAGACCTGGAAAGTGCTCCACTCCCAGTAGGTGTGAAGGCAGCAAAGCCTCCCCTCGCAGCAGAGTCCTGCTTCCTGTTGCTGGCCAAAGGACTAGCCCCTGGCCCCAAGTGGCCTCTATCAAGTGCCCACAAAGCTGCCTCACCCCAGGTGGGTGATTCCAAGTCTCTGATTTCTTTTTTTTTACTGATTCCTGAAATTTATTTTACACCTGATCATTGTGTATTCTACTACGCACACTTCCAAGCTTTTGCACATTCACCACCAGCAAATGACCCCCCCTTCCCATTTCTCCTACCTCCTCTTCCCTCCCCCTCTGGCAACAACCAACTTGTTGGCAGAGTCTAATGGCTATATTTTTGTGCTATATTTGTTTATTGGTTTTTGCTTGTTTCTTTATATTCCACATATAACTGAAAGCATCCAGTATTTATCTTTCTCTTTCAAATTATTTGGCTTAACATAACATTTCACGTTCCATCCACGTTGTTGCAAAGGGCAAGAGTTCATCTTTTTTTTATTTATATATAAATTTCACAACATTGTAATCTGGCCCTTTCATTCTACTCAGTGTTCAGAATGGCACTTGGCTTAGCAGGAGCATGCTTGGGAGTTCTTTTGCTCATCCAGGCAGAGAAGGGACAGGGGACCAAGGGCACAGTCCATAAGCAGGCCCTAGACTCTTCTTCCCAATTCTCACCCCCGGTCTCATTTCCCCTCCTCCTCTTTATGCCTCTCCCATCTGTCTTTCTTGTTTAGGGCACTCTTCCCTGTTTGGATGATATGTACCTGCAGGTCTCCATGTTGATTTCTGTCTATTTGGGTTTTTCTTCAACCTCTGGTCTTTCATACATATACCTGGGCTTCTCTCACTCCCAATAAGCATGTGAGGAGTGGAGCCAGTGCTGGTCCAGGTAACAGTATCAATGCCAGACTCTAGGCAGGCAGTCTGAGTGAGTAGGAGTTTCAAGGCCCACAGACTCCCAAGCACAAAAGAGAAAAACAAACACCTGCTGCTTTCTTCCTATTGTGGAGTCAGTAGTCAGGAAATGCAAGTTTCATTTCTACCCTCTCCCTGATTCACTTCTTTCCTGGCATTTTGGTCCCAGAACAAGGTGTGACAAACTCTGGGATCTCACCTTTTGTGAAAATCTCAGTTCTGAGTCAGGGTGAGACACACAAGAACCTTTGTTGTTTCTCCATAGAACTTCTGGCTTCATTTTGCACGTGGCCATTCCTGGACACAGGTCCCCAGCCTCCAACCTGCCCATCATATTCCCTTTTTGGAAGCCCTGGTCTTCCTATGGGGGTGCATGCCACATGTTAATATTGAATGCTACTGTGTGCAAGGACTTGTGCACAGAAATAAACCTGACCTTGACTTTATGGAGCTTGCTAAATAGTGAGAGAGATAGATATTGAAAAATGACACCTGGGTAGATAGATTCCAGGGTGTTCTGCCCTGGGTCAGGTTTCAGGGGTGACCTCTAAGAAGTAGTGCTGTTCAAGGCCATCATCTTGAGTATTGAGAGTTATGGAACCAGTTCTGTGTCCCTAATAAGAACACTTTTGTGCCAAACTCTGGTTTCAGTGTGTAACAGGTATCAGCTCATTTAATAGTCTCAGTCACCCTAAGAGCAAGGTCTGCCACTAATCTATTCATCAGATGAGGACACTGAGGCTCCAAGAAAGAACTGACTTGGCCAAGGCCATAGTGTGAGGTCACAGGAGGTGGCAGAAACCAGACCTGGATGGTCTGGCTGTGGATTCTGAGCTCTGTGCCAGAGGCTGCCTGAAACAAGAAGGACTAGATGCAATGGAAAACTCCAGTGGGTTTAAACAGGGGCAGGGTCTCATCAGTGACATGCCTATAAGAGCATACCCTGGCAGGGTAAACAGTAATCTTGTAGGGCAACAGGAGTGGAAACAGGGTACCTTGTGAGGAGGTCATTGTGGTGGTACAGATGATGGGGTTTGAGCTGCAGTGGTGGCAGCAAAATGGGTCCTCACATTTCCATGGACACTATTTAAGATCATTCACTCGAGGTCCTTGTCAAGTGGCTAAAGATATTATTCCTGCTGTACCAGTAAGAAAACAGGCCCACAGAGGAGTAGCAATTTGCTTAAGATCAGGGTGACAGATGCGTGTGCTCCAGCTGATGCAAGTGTTATTGAGAGCATGTGTGGGCTCCTGTGCCCATGCGATCATGAAAGTTTGTGTGCTCCATGAAAGTATATAGATGTGCCAGTGCACATGCGTATGCAGGTATATGTGGACACATGTGTCCTGCATGTGTGCACATGAATCCTGTATATCTGCTACCTTTGCCAGGTTCCTAGGCTACAGACTGGGTCTCTGGTGGGCTCTTGGATGGCTGAGGTTACAGGAAGGGTACAGTCAACCAAGCCCCCTGGTGAAGACACAGGGGAGGGGATCTAGACAGCATTACCACCATTACTGGAAGATAAGGATCCATGGCCCCCTTGGTCCTGAGTTTGGGAGGTTCTTGGGTTAATGGATCCAACATAATAATACCCACCAAAGTTACTGAGAATTTACTACTGGTAAATTCTGGTCCAGCACTTAGCCTGTCGCATGCATCCTATCATTTTAACCATATAACCTTATAAGGCAGCTACAATTGTCTCCATTTATAGATGAGAACATGGGTTCAGACAAGGTGACTAACCAATTCAAGGCCATGCAACTGGTAACATGCAAGTGGGGCTTGGATGCTCAGTCCACCTAACACTGAAGTTCATGTTCTTAAACCATTCCCTTCTACCATGTACATAGGCACATGTACACTCCCACATACAAACACTCATATCAGCCATCATGCTGAGTCACACAAAGAGCCAGCACTCTGGCCTGACATGGAAACCTCAACATGGAAACATGCTGTGGAGCAGAAGACCACCCTCACCCAAGAGCTGAGAGCACAGGTTACAGACCACAAGCTCAGGCAGTCTTTTGGCCCTCCCCCACACCCTCCCATTCCCCATTCCTTCACCACTTCATACTCCCTGAACTTGAGCCCTGACCCTGCTGCTCCAATAGATTGGTTATCTAGGCACTCACACAGGTTTCTGACCTTTGGCTGCCAGTCTTCCGGCACCCAATGAAAATTTATGGCTTGAGAAAGTTCTTGCAACTCCAATCCCTGCATTGCCCCCTTTGTGACCCTGCATAGTTTATCAAAATACTGGTTTCCCCCTCCTCCATCATTCTCCTCCTGCTACTTCTGTCTCCCTCCCTGGGTCCTCTGTCTTTGGCCAAAGCAATTCCCCTCAGCTCTCCCTCTACCTTGTCTACCTTGGTTGAACCCACCACACAGCCTCAAATTTCGAATAAAATTCCTTCTCAATTTTCTCCCCTTTGTCCCAGCCTTGAAAGCTGAGGAAGAGAACACGTAAGTGTCTGTGTACATGCACATGCTTGCTGGTCCAGTGGACCTGGGCTAGAACTGCATGGGAGAGGGGATGTGCATCTGGACTATGATGGGGGAAATCACTGCAGTGTATATCCCCTTTCATATTTTCATGGCTGGTGTAAGGCCTAGGCCATGAATGCAGGGACTAACATTCATAGCACGAATGTGAGTGTACTTGATGTGTGTGTGTGTGTGTGTCAGTATGCTGTTTATCTGTGGAATTGTGAGTTAACCCTCGTTACAGATAAAACTGGAAGCTCCAGCAGGAGAAGCAGTCTGCTGGGGTGCTCAAGAGCATGACTGCATGGCCATTAACAGGTCATTTGACCTTCAACCAATAACTTCTCTTTTATGTGCCTAAGTTTCTTCAACTGCAATATGGGACAATCATAATAACACCACCTATGTCAAAGCTTTGTTATAGGGAACAGAAAAATACAAATGTTTGGGGCAGTTCTTGACACATTGTAGGTGATCCATAAATGTTATCTGTTGAAATAGTTATGAAGAAGAGAAATTCCATTGACTTGACCCTCATGACTTGTCTCCATGAGACTTAGCACTTCACATTCTTATCTCATCTAATTTCAGCACTTAGAACCATGCATGCAAGACCCAAAGAAAATGTTCAGACATAGTTGATTAATGAGTGTAGAAGTTCTCATAAAACCCTGTGAAGTGAGAACTTTTATAGACAGGGAAACTGAGATTAAGAAAAGCTAAGTCCCATGGGGATTCAGCCTGATCAGTGTGGGGCTCATCCACAGAAAGATACTCAGTCACTTAGGGTCAAACATGGGTGGAAAGGGGTCAAAAGTGGTTTTTTCTATCTGTACACAGGCCTGGATACAGTGGAGGCTAATACCAGCAGGCTCCCCACGCTCATGTGAGTGCACATATTTAAGAGGTCTAAGTTCCTCCAGAAGAGGAGAAGGCTTTAAAGGGTGAGAGGACATTTGAATGTGTGTGCCTGAGGATATGGCCTGGAAGCCAGGAGGTGGGAGAACTGTTCAAGATCAATCTTCACTGAACCTGGGCAAACAAAGCTAGAACTTGGAATACTATTTCCAACTCCTGTAATTTCACAATTGGAAGGAACTTTGGAGTTTATCATGATCACCACCCATCCACACCCCTAGACCCATTGAGTTACTGATGAGGAAACAGGCCAAGAGAAGGCAAGTGAGTCAGACAGTAGAATAGGTATCAATCTAACAATAGTCCTGAATTGGAGTCAAACAATCAGAAATATCAGAAAAAGTCAGAAATATCAGAAAAAGCCTCCCCCAAAAAGCCTCCCTCTGACCCAACTGGAAGGGTCAGAGGGACAAAGAGTAGGTCCTGGCTGAAGACACGCCTGGTATGAGAGCAGAGCAGACTCTGAGTGACTTTTCCTTACCCTCCAGGCTTACTCTTTCAGGGAAAAAGCCAAGGAGGAGCAAGGGGTCTGGGCAGTTATCCAGAACAGCACAGGCTCACCTGGGTCCTCGCAGGGCTGGGGCAACCTGGCATCCAATTTTTGAAAAAGAAATTTCTGAAAAAGAAACTATTCTGTGGATGAAGACACCGAGAATGATTGGTCACAGGTTGCCAGTCTGATACACCAGCCGACAGGGTGACTTTCTGGTATCTGGTTCACTACTTCCCCAGGATGTCAGAGCCAGATTCCGGCTGCATTGCCCCCTGCTGGAGTGTCAAATGTGAAGGCTTCTGTTCTCTTAGACTGCTTCTCCACTATCTTCTCACCCATGGAGTGACCAGGCTGGGAGGCACTTCAGAGACCATGCACACAACCACCCCCAACCCTACTTCCACATCACAAGCAAAACTAGGGACTCAGCCAAGGGCATGTGGAGTCCCTGACCAATCTGGATTGCACCTAAGCCCCAGGACCCCAGGCTATAGTCTGCTGCTATAGCAAATAATACTTTGTTTTGAAGACCCAGGGCCTAAGCTAAGTGTACTGGTCAATCTAATTCCTTAGAAACTCATCCCTACCCTGGCCTTAGCACAGGGGGGAACACAAGTGGGAGCCCAGACTGACTTGACTCACTGCAGTCCTGGCACAACTCCATTTGAGCGGGACCTCTCTTTACTTCCCCTACCACAGATGTACCTTGGCAATTCTGAAGGGATTTGTATCTAAATTGGACCAAATGGAGAGTGGGGGCCATGTAGGGAAATAGAGGTGGGAGGGATCATAACAGTTGCACAACATATATTTGAAGCATAGCGCTTGCACACGTAGTCTCGTATCAAGGTTCCAGAAGGCCAAATAATATAATCAAGTAGACTATGAGTGTGGGAGTTCAATCAGGCCAGCCTGACTCCCTGTCAAGAACTTTCCACTATATCATATGTAATAGCACATTCTGGTGGCTCTAGTGGTCCATGCCCCTAATCTACAGCTCACACACACCTAAGTCACCCAAGGACATAGAGACTGGATCCTGTTTTTCCCAGCAGCTGGGACCAGATTGCCATGGCTTGTGCACATGATGACCATGCTGTCCCTACAGGAGTCCTACATTCTGAGACAAACCACGCTTGAAACAGAGGGCAGGAGTCAAATACCAACTGACCCCTTCAGTGGGTAAATTTTTAACTGTGGGGGCAGTTCACTGTCAACCAATGATAATACTTTTGAGATCCTCCCATCTCTTGAACTTTCTGCTACCTGGAAGAGGCTATATTTGGAAGGGGGCAACTTGACTAGAAGGAAAAAGCTATTTCAGATCTAGAGAATAAGAGGAGGAAGAGAGGCGAGGCTGACCCCAATCCAAAAGGGTGACGGCCAAGTAGGTGATAATGTTTCAGAAGGGGGAGGGAAATGGGTCCAGCAGGGCAGAAACTGGGCAAATGAACCCAAATCTTGAAGCCCAGGTGAATGTCATCTCAGTTATCAGTAGCCATTGTGAGAATAAGATCCCTGGGTAGAGTATGTAAGAGTGGAGAAAACAAGGTGAAGGAGCTGGTGAGAACAAGGCCTACTGTTGGGGTTCAGATCAGAGTTCCACCTCTAGGAACAGGCCAGGAAAAAATACCCATTTCCCCAGCCAGAGACCATATGATGTCAAATCTCACTCCAGCTGGAAAGCAGTACAGTGGGAAGTCCCTGTACCCTACCCCCCTTTTTCCCACCCCATCCTTTTTTTGAATCAATGTTCCCTCACTGATGAAATAACAAGGATAATACTCACCACTCATCAAGGACTTGCCAAACTGTTTTACCTGGATGAAGCCTCCCAAAAACCCTCTGAGGGCCATTGTGCAGATGGGGACACTGAGGCACAGAAGCGTGAAGTCACCTTTCTGCTAGAAAGAAGTCGAGGCTGAGATTGGATGTTTGGTTCTGAGTCTGCATCCTTGGCCACTCTGCAGTGGCCCTCTTGAGAGCTTGTTTGGTGGTTCTAGCAGGGGACTGCAGCTACTCATACACCCTTGACCAAAGAATGATCCATCTCTATTTGGGGAAGGCCGTCCTCTTTGACTGAGCACACAGCTTTGGGAGGGAAGCACATGGAGTGGTGAGGGAGGAAGGGGACACCCGTCTAGCCAGCCAGATCAGCCGAATCAACCCTGGCAATCAATGGGGTGATAGATGTCGCAGCCAGGTCGCCCTCACATTCTGCAGTGGCCCACTTTTCAGTCATACTATGAAGATCGAGTCATATGGAGAATGGATGGCTCTATGCTGAGTGTGGCCTGTGATGAAGACTCCAGAAGTGGATGGTAGCTGTTCCAATTAAGCATTCAAGAAGTACTGATCTGCTGGACACTGGCTACTGCAAAATTAGAGGGAAACCAAGGTGGAATAGGGAGAAGTAGTTCTGTTTGTACATTAGAAGCTGAAATGCAGGGCAAAAGTTCTACTCCAGAGGGACAGGACAGGTTTCTGGCAAAAGCAATATTCTCTGAGGGCAGAAGTCCTAGTGCAGGTGCCCAGAGGTGATAAAAATTAAAATAAGAGAGCAGCTGAATATTGGTGAGGGTGTCCCATATCTGCAGGAGGCCATGACCTTAGGATCCATTGACCAAAAGACACTTGCCTGCAGTTGTCAGGGGCAACAAAACAGTTTTTCCTATGGTCTCACAATTGGAACATGTATAGTTCCTACCTGGGTCTCTGAGTACAATAGACCATAACTTCCAGAGAAAGGCTGAGGCAAGTCTGGAGTGAGCCCTTCCTTACCACGTCCTTCTGTGGAATCTTAAATAGGTCATTGTCTGTCTTGGGTTGCTTCCCCATGCTCTAGTGTGGTAAGCCCTGATGTAGTAGATTATCCAGGATCACTGTAGACCCAAGAACAATAGTGGTGGGTGCAGCCTTTGTGTGTTTTAAACAGCATGCTAGGAGTTGGTACTGGCCCAGGGCCAAGTAATGTCAGTTCCTCTGAACTAGCTGTTCTGCCCATATCCAGCCAAGGGTCATTGTGATTGGATACTTTAGTCCTGTTCTCTCTGAGGCTTTGCCTCCTTCCACTGGGTCACTGGGCCTTGTGTTGCTTTATGTTACTTGGGGTCAAGTTCAATCAGGACTGGGTAGGTAGGGTCCTTGACATCCTTGGAACAGGACAATCCAAAGACCTGGAAATAGGGCATACTTGACCCACATTAGGAACTGAACTGAACTCTCTACCAGAGAGTCAGTCATACTTACTGTGGAAAATTTTGTACATAGTGATCCCTCTACTGAGATTGCTGTTTCTTTCTGTCCCTGTTTCCCCAGGAGAATGCCATTTCAACTTTCAGTCCCCTGTTTAGACATTAGCTCTTTTAGAAGATCTCTCTAAAATCACATATGGGTTAGGTCCTCTCCAGTGAGTTCTCACCATTTTCTTTCTAAACATTACTATAATTGTTTGCCCATCTTCCCTAGTAGATGAGGAGTGCCTTGAGGATAGACCTTATCTAAAAATGGGCTATGTTTGTGACTGGACTCTGTTTATGGGTGCAATACCTGGGAGAGGGAGGCTCAGAGAGCAGAAGGGACCAAGATCATGCTCCAGTCCCAGGGCTAGATCCTTTGTATCTAGCATAAATCTTGGCATATAGATGGGTGAATTATTGGTGAATGAGAGTGGATGAATGAATGAACAAATATGACCCTCAGGGCACCTGGGCTTTTCTCCAAGAGTGGGAAATCCTTGACTCAGATCATTTCTGGTTTCCCACCACAGCTCTGATTTTTGGATATCTGCTAGACTCATAGGAAACTGGCAACAAGGACGAAACTCTCCAAGTTTCCCCTCGCTTTGAGATACATTCCTTGAACAGAAGTCAGCTGCCCTCATTTTTACTGCTGCCATCTTGCACCCAAAGTCAGTGCTACCCAACCCACTTTCCAGCTTGCCTAAAGCCTGTTGCCCCTCCCCTCTTCGGAGTTCTACATTTTGCCATCCTGGCTCCTTCCTTGGCCCAGAGCAAAACCCTTTCCCAGTTATCTCCCCATCCTCACCTCACTGTCTTAGGTCCATTCATAGATTCCATTGGAACAGCTGTTCTCCAGGGGTGATCCAAAGAATAGTGGTGGTATGTGGGGCCCTTAAGTGGTCCATGGGCAGTTTCAAAATTCAAGGCATATAAAACTGTGTGGTGGGGTTCTTTGCTTTTGTGTTTGTTTGTTTTTAAGTGTATTTTCTATGGCAGACTCAAATCCACATTTTAAAAACCAACAATGGCTAGCTTTTTAGCAGTCATGATAATGGTTATTTAGCCAGTCAAAAGGCCAGGGAATCATTTGGGATCTGGGAAAATGCCAGGATTGAATCCCCAAGGCCTCCAAAAACCCCCCTGAAACTGGAACATGAAGGCTCCTAGAATGTTAACCCCATTTTCCAAGTGGAAAAACCAAGGTTTTTCTAATCCTTGTGCTGGCAAGGAGCCTAGTATATCAAGACCTATGGTAGGGTTGTTTCCAAAAGGCACTTTCCAAGCATCCCTTAAAAAGGGACTGTGACGGCTCAAGTAATCCCAAGACTGAAGTTGTCAGTGAATAAATAACTGCCATCTTCCTCTAAAAATAGAGATACCATATACATTGTCCTCTCTTTAGCCCCATCTCCCAGCGCTCTCAAAAGCCTTCAAAACTGTGGCCCTTTGAGTGATCCCCTAACCTCTATCTCTAGGCTGATCAGTCAGACCCTTCCCCCCTATACACATACAAACACAACCTGCATTCTTGAATAGCTGCCACCACTTCATTGGCGTCAGCCCCAAGAAGGAGTGTGGAATGTGTTCCCCTGCACCATTAGGGAGTGGGTAATATGCTTGGTTAGGGGGTTGGGGGGGGGGGGGTTAGCCCTGCAGGAAAAAAGCTGAAAATAAAAAGACAGACTAGAGAGGCAGAAAAGGGGATGGTCCCAAGGGCTAGGAAAGATCTTAAAGGAACCATGAACCCAGTCCTTGGGTTCCTTGTGTCTCCCCTATGCACATATTTACAGGGCACAGGAGTTTAGTTAGCAAGGTTTTATGGGCTAAGACTGTCCCCAAATGGGGTAGGTATGAGCAAGAGGGGAAAGGGTGGAAGCAACTTTAGAAACTGGGAGAGGGTTGATCTCTACAGGCATTGTAATGAAATTTTCTTACTCACATCCTCTTTTCTGAAGAATAAAATCATCTACTACCAATCTCATTGTCAAGACACTGGGTACTATGAACTATTTGTCACCCACTACTTAGAGTTAGAGTTGAGGTTTATAAGTTACTTTCTGAGTTTTTCTTCTTCCCTTTTTATAAAAACCAATTAGAACAGACTCATGATTCTAATGTTTTTTCCTAAATGAGAAATAAAGGTAACTGAGGGGGACTTCTGGTTCCAGATTAAAGGAGTAGACACTTTTCTCCTGATCACTCATGCTAAGTACAGCTACAGATGTTGGCAATATATAGCAAACAAACATAGGCAGATTCTGAAAGTTCAAGAGACAAAGGAAGACCAGCTATGTGCAATAAAAAATGTGAAAAATAGAAAAAAAAGAGAAATGTCTTTGGGGGATATTACTCCAATGGCCAGAGGAAGAAAAACAAAAATTAAAAAAATAACCTACATCAAACTGAAAACCTTTAGTACAGTGAAAGAAACCACCATAAAAATGAAAAAACAAACTATTGGTTGGGAAAATAAATTCATATCTCACACATTCTGCAAGGGATTAATATCCAAAAAACATAAAGAGTTCATACAATTTAATAATAATAAAACAATCTTGTCCAAAAAAAAGTACAGAAGACCCAAAAAGAAATTTTTTCCAAAGAAGACATACAGATGACTAGTAGGAATATGACAAATGTTCATCATCACTTATAAATCACCTGTGGCAGTGACCTACATAAAATAGAGAAAAAAATAACAATTGTTGTTGAGGGTGTAGAGATCTTATTCTGTTGATGGGTGTGTAAATTGATATGGTTAATATGGAAAACAGTATTGGGTTTCCTAAAAAAAAATAAAAATAGAACTATCATAGGGTCCAGCAATTCTAAATCTAGGTATCCATTCAAATAATATTAAAACACAAATTTGAAAGTATCTATGTACCCCTATGTTCATTCAAAAGACAAAAACAACCTTGGTGTCCAAAGGCAGATGAGTGTGTTAAGAAAAGGTGCATAGATATACACAATGGGATACTACTGAGTTGTCAAAAGACAAAATTTTACCATTTTCAATAACATGGATAGACATCGAGGAGATTATGCTAAGTGAAAAAAGTGAGACAGAGAAATACAAATATCATATGATTTCACTCATATATGGAATAAAAAGAAACAAAGCAAATCAACAAACAAAAAAAAAGTTCACAGATTCTGACAACACAACAGAGGGGAAAGAATGGTTGGAAGAGGTCATTAGATGGTGATGAACAGTAATGAAATTTGTGGTGGTGAGCATGGCATGGTATATATTTGACAAGTTGTGAACTATACTACTAAAACATACAGTGTTATTAACTAATTTTTACTTCATAAAGAAAAAATGGAGGGTACAATCAATCAAACTTGAAGACAGAGCAATAGGAATTACTCAGTTTGAACAAATAAGAAAAAATAGCCTGAAAAAGTTGAGAGGCTTAGGGTACTGTGTTACTATAATAAAAGATCTAATATTCATGTTGTTGAATTGTAGATGATGCTGCCAATCTACTCAAAGAAATAATGGCCAAAAGTCCCCCAAATTTGACAATAAAAGACCTAAACTTACAGATTCAACAAGCTGAGAAAAGTCAAATAGACTCAACCCAAAGAAATAGTCATCAAGTCAATTTCTGAAAATTAAAAAGAAAAAATCTTGGGAGCAGCAAGAGAGAAACATCTGGCTTACTCAAATAACAGTGAATTTCTTATTAGAAATTTCTTATTATTGGAAGCCAGAAATGCACACTATTTTCAATAAGTAAAAGAAAAGAACTATCAGCTCAGAGTTCTATACCTGGTAGTAAAAATATCCTACAGCAATAAAGAAAGTCTAAATGAAGACATTCACAGATAAGGAACACTGAGAGGATCTGTTGCTAACAGAACTAAACTAAACAAATGGGTAAAAGAAGTTCTTAAAATGTCAAAGGAGGAAATATTGCAAAATCAGAAAGAACAATAGAAAAGCAAAAAAAAAAAAAAGGATACATAAAACAGCTTAGCTCTTGAATGTTTTAAATTATGTTCTACAGTTAAGGTAAAATCTGTAACAATTTCTAATGTGGCTCTCAATATAAGTAGAGGGATCATTTAAGAAAAATTTATTTTAAATATATAGAGGGACATTAAAGATATTAGTATTAGGTTTTCTACATTTCCTTTAAAGTTCTAAAATGATCACACTAGTAGATGGTGATATGTTTTGTATATATATGTGTGTGTGCATGTGTGTATAACACATTTAAGTGATCAAAAATCGGAGTTCAATATATCAAAATCTGAGAAATCACATTAGCAGAAACAAGTTAAAAAGATAAAGACAGACACCAAATGGTTACAACTTGGGGTGGGGGGGCGGGACAGAGGGGGAATGGTCAGGGAGGGTGGGGGGGTGAATCCTGGTATTACAAAGATATGAAATGTATATATATATAAACTATTTGATTATAAAAAAATTAAAAATATATATATATATATCAAAATCTGTAAAATGCAGCAAAAATAGTGCTAAAGACAAGGTTCATAGCACTAAATGCTTACATTAGAAGAGGTAAAAAAAATCAAATTAGTAATATAAGCTCCCACTATAAGAAACTAGAAAAAAGAGAAAAGTAACCTAAAACATGGAGAAAGGAAATACAAAATTAACAGAAAACAATGAAATTTTACATAGAATAAAATGATAGAAAATTAGCAATGAAACAAAAGGTTGATTGACAAAGTCAATAAAATAGACTAACCTCTGGCAAGAATAATAACAAAAAGAGAGAAGGCACATACCACCCATATCACCGACAAAATATGGGATAGCACCACAAATGCTGAACTCATCAAAAGGATGAAAAAGGACTTCTATGCACATCTTAAACTCTTAAATTTCAAATGAGAGCCACTTCTTAGAAAAGCACGCACAACTCACACAATATGAAATAATTTGATTAATCTTATAACTACCAAATATGTTGAATTTGTGATTAAAAACTTCCCCAAAAGAAACCTCCAAACTGAAATGATTTCACTAAAGAAGTCTATCAAATGTTTAAATAAAAATAGCATCAATTCTATACAATCTTCCTGCAAATAGTAGACTCATACCAACTCATTTTATATGACCTTGCTACCAAAACCAGACTAAGTACAAAAAGAAAACTACAGACCAACCCCCTCATGAATATAGAAGCAAAATTTTAAACAAAATATTGGCAAATTGAATTCAGTAATATGTAAAAAGAATTATACAGCTGGATAGAGAGGGTGGGGTTTATTCCAGGGATTAAAACCTGGTTTAAAATGTTAAAATCAATCAGTATAATCCACCACAATAACAGACAAATGAAAAATTACTCAATTAATATGGGAAAATTTGGCAGAATTCAACAACTATCCATGATAACTCTCAGAAAACTCAATCTGATTAAGAAAATCTACTAGAAATCTGTAGTTAACATCATACTTGATGATGACAGACTGAATGATTCCCTCCTATTTTGGAAACAAAAAAAGGATGCCCACTCTCACCACTTATATGCAACATAGCCTGCACAGTAAGGTAAGGAAAGGCAAGAGAAAGGTGGTGAAGAAATAAAATTGTCCCTATTTGTAGGTGATACCATGATTGATATAGAAAATGACATAGAATCTATAAAAAGTAAACAAAACAGATTTCAGCAACTAATAAGAGATTTTGGCAAGGTCTCGGGATACAGCATCAACATAAAAAAATTCAATTGTATTTCTATGTCTAGAACACTCATGAACATTTAAACACAGCAACTAAAATCAGTACATTAAAAACTCTTAAAATTAGAGTATAAATCTAAGAAAACATATGTAGGACTAGTGTGCTAAAAACTACAAAATGCTGATAAAATTTTAATTTATATGTGATTCGTATACCATAATATTCACCCTTCAGGTGCACATTTTTGGAAAATATTCACAATTCTATACAGATACCATTACTCCCTAATTCCAGGACATTTCCTTCATTCCAAAGGAAACTCAGTATCCATGAACAGTCACTCCCCATTTCTTCCCAAACATTTCAGCCCTGGGAAATACTAATCTACTTTCTTGAATCATGGATTTGTCGATTCTGATATTTCATACAAATGGAATCATACAATTTCTATTCCATTTAAGTGCTTTCTTTCACTTAACATAGTATTTTCAAGGTTCATTCATGTTGTAGCATATATCAGTACTTCACTTCTTTTTACTGATGGGGTGGGATTTGTCTAGGTCATTATGCCATTTTCTCTATATGTATTATCTTTTCACCTCCATTATTACATTTTCCCCATGTTAAATAAGTATTTTCTGGTGTGTCATTTTAATAATAAAAATGAAAACAATCCTTTCACTTTTTCTCTCTGTGTTAAAAGCTATTTCCTTATTGATTGCCCTGTGGATTATAAATGACACATTAGTTTATTACAACCAAGCTCAGATTAATACAAACTTAACTTCAATATTATATAAAAATTGTGCTCCTTTATGGTATCATTTCCTCCTCCCTCCTTCAAACTGTTCTTATCATACAATTATTATACATTATACATTATATATACATTATATACACATTTGCTGCGGACCGTCCGGGCGAGGTCGCAGGCCAAATGACCAGGGTTCAGCTGGGCAGGAAAGACACAGGAGCCGGCGAATGGCGAACAGACGCACACACTCAAGGGGTGGTGAATCTGCTGCGATTTATTTGAGATTTTTATGGATATATATAGTGTTTTTGGCAATCTGCATTCTATGAGTATATGCAATTAACATATTAACAGATTGTAGATTTTTCCTAGGTGTATCTAACAATATAACTTTTCTAGAAGCATCCTAAAGCAATTCCTTACTTTGCCACTGAGAATTAACACATCAACTTAAGTATTTTAACTAACAATATAACTTCCTAAAA
>PVHY01027069.1:0-16635 GCA_004024945.1 Uropsilus gracilis
AAAAAAAAAAAAAAAAAAAAAAAAAAAAAAAGAAAAATGCAAATCAAAACCACAATGAGATACCACCTTATACCTATATGAATGGGCCACTTCCAAAAAACAGACAACAAATGCTGGTGTGGATGTGGAGAGAAATGAATACTTTTACACTGCTGGTAGGAATGTAAACTGGTCGAACCACTATGGAAAGCAGTGTGGAGGACCCTCAAGTTAATGAAAATGGAACTACCATTTGACCCAGCAATCGCTCTTCTGGGAATCTACCCAAAAGAGACCTCAATGTGGGTACAAAAGGACACCTGTGCTTGGATGTTTATTGCAGCACTATTTATAATTGCAAGGTCTTGGAAACAACCCAAATGCCCCAAGACAGATGACTGGGTTAAAAAGATGTGATATATATATATATATATATATATATATATAATGGAATAGTACACATCAATAAAAAATGACAAATTTGATGATTTTTTTTTGGTAACATGGATGTACCTAGAAGAAATCATACTGGCAGAAACAAGTCTGAAGGAAAAACAAAAACCAGAAATCAAATGGTTTCACTAATATATGGACAACCAAATGAAAGTACATAACTGCAGGAGGGGACCAGCTGGAGTGGCCATGGAAGGGAGGTGGTGGGGGACCCCAGAGACCACAATGATGTGAAACATATATATATATATATATATATATGTATAAATAAATTACTCAATAAAAAAAAAGAGATCACCCAGAGCTAGCATTTTTTTCCAGTATCATGCTGGGTTTTAAAATCCTGCCAGGTTGTTTCTAAGCTTCTGGGACTGGAGAGCTTTAAATAAGGTAATTTTATCAGATCAGCAATACCTGAGATGGTGAAGAACTTACCATGACTACAACATTCAAAAAACAGTAAAAAAATTAATGTAATTAAAAAAAAGTTGTCTGACATAGTTAAGTAAAATAATCTTACCAAAAAGTCTCTAAAAAACTAAGTCCATTCTGATCAAAAGAGACAACCTGCCAGTAACAAATGACAGCCATTAAAAAAATAAAATAAAACACAAAAACAACTTCAAAATGCTAATAAAAGTGTCACACAATTTTGTGATAAAGTTTATAAGGTGGCAAAACAAAACAAAACAAAAAATCCAAAAGCCAGAATGCTTTAATTTACAGTCTGGTGTACAATAGAGCTAATTCTGAATTAAAATTAGTGGAAAAAAATTTAATCACAAAAAGCAGTATTAATAAGTATATAAAGAAAACCTCAAAATATAAACAAGCCAGCTTTTAAGTTAAATGATTCAACCTGTAAAGAGTTTTCACAGGTTTTACAAACTGTTCCACTACAAAGAGTTAACTCCCCTACAAAGAGTTAAGCCTCAGCCAAAGTTTCTGCCACTAGCCAAGCCACTGCTTCTGCATTAAAAGCTGCTCAGGACCCACAGTTTCACACTTTTGGGTTTTTTTCCTAAGACAGTTGAGCTCACAGCTGCTGCCCCCTTCCTACTGAGTGGCCTATTCAAATGTTATAGCCTGCTCAACATAGCTCTTCCCAAAATCAGGGATTTCTAACCTAAAACTCTCTTTTAGGTTAGAAAGTTGTGATCTTTCCTAAAAACTGCTGCTGCTTATTTAGACTAAAAAATTCGACTTAGTTCCCTCAAGATATTGTGGTTTAATCAATACCAAAACCATTTCTAGTCAAGGATTGATAGTCTATCCTAACATCATTTACTCTAGTTTTCAAGATAAGATTAAGTTTATGCTAGCATTGCTTTTCTAAAATAAATAAGCAAACAAACAAAAGAAAAACCTAAAACAAATAAGTACACATTTTAACGTAGAAACAATTAAAACAAAGCCAGTTAAAACCTATTCTTTTTTTACGAACATTGAGGTCTCCTTTGGGTAGCTTCCCAAAAGAGCAATTGCTGAGTCAAATGGTAGTTCCATTTTCAGTAGTTTGAGGGCTCTCCACACAGCTTTCAATAGCAGTTGGATCCGTTTACATTCCCACCAGTAGTGTAGTAGTGTTCCCTTCTCTCCACATCCCCACTGGCACTTTTTGTTGCCCATTTTTTGGATGTGACCACTCTTACTGGTATAAGGTGGTAGCTCATTGTGGTTTTGATTTGCCTTCCCCTGATTACTAGAGATTTTGAATATTTTTTCATGTGCCTGTTGGCCATTTGTATTTCCTCTTTGGAGAAGTGTCTTTTTAATTCTCCCCATTTTAAACTGGGTTTTTCACTTAGTTTTTGTTAAGTTGTGTGAGTTCTTTGTATATCTTTGTTATCAGAATGTTATCACTTATATGGGGAGCAAAAAATTTTTCCCATTCAGTTGGATTTCTTTTTGTTTTCTCTGTTGTCTCTTTTGCTATACAAAGGGACACATGTGCTTGGATGCTTATTGTAGCACTATTTATAAATGCAAGAACATGGGTGCAACTGAAATGCCCAAAAATAGATGACTGGATGAAAATGATGTGGTATATGTATATAATGCAATATTACTCATTAATTAAAAATGATAAATTGGATGATTTTAAGATAACATGAATGGACTTAGAAGAACTAATATTCGCAGAAATAAGTCAAAAAGAAAAAGATAGAAACCAATGGTTTCTATTATATGGGACATGGGAAGATAAAAAGCCATGAAGAAAAGGCAAAACAAGCTAACAGCCAAATTAAACTACACAACTCAAGGTTGGGTTGGGGGTGGGATTGAGTGAAATAGTCAGGGAGGGTGGGGGGCGTGAATCCTGGAGATCACAAGGATGTGAAATTTATATATAAATAAATTATGTAATTTTAAAAAATTCCCAAAAAGTTGATTATAATTGATAAATTACACAAAAAGGGCAACTATTAAACCTTGAGTAAAGTTGTTACTCATTTTTTGTCTTGAAGCAGCCATGACTATAGCTTCAAGGGTAAATATATGCAAAATCAACACTGGAAAATCTATTACACTACAAAACTCATGAAGTTAAATAGTTTTGCAGATTTTTAAAACTATTTGCACTAAGCCATTTGATTGCTATGACAAAGATTCCAAGATTACAAAACAATAGAGCCAAATTGCTTAAAGGCACACAAATATTTATTGATCTTTTAATATAACTAGGAACATTTGATGATATGTTCATAGATGATAGAAGAGTTTTGTCCAAGAGCACAATTGACCAATGAATGTTGTATAAGTATCAATTACAAAGCAGTAACTCTGTGTGTGTGTGTTTGGGGGGGGTGTCTGTAGATAGAAAGAGATACAGAGAGAACAAAAATCATGGGAATATCAGTTCAATAGCATGAAGATTTGGAAAAGATCTCACTTCCCACAAGCATCGTATTTGTAAAGAAGAATGCAAAATCTGAAGAAAATAGTAACAGAGACCAGGAGGTTTTGGAAGCAAGTGGTAGTGAATATAAGAAATAAATGCATATACAAATTCATATGGAATAACAAAAGGCCTCGTATATCAAAAAGCCTACTGATCAGAAAAAAAAGAGAATAGAGGTATTACAATTCCAAACTTCAAACTATACTACAAAGTCATAATAATTAAAACAGCATGGTATTGGGACAAAAACAGACAGTCAGATCAATGGAACAGAATTGAGTGCCCTGAAATAAAACCACACATATATATACAGTCAACTAATCTTTGACAAAGGAAAGGAGTGAAAAACTTACCTTGGAACAAGGATAGCTTCTTCAATAAATGGTGCTGGGAAAATTGGACTAAGACATGCAAAAAAATGGACCAAGAAAACTCCCTTACTCCATGTACAAAAATCAACTCAAAATGGATAAGACTTAGAGGTCAGACCTGAAACCATAGATGGGTATGTTATACATTGATCACTTACATTGTAAGTAATAATGCAATGAACACAGTATAGCATTATCTTTTAACCTTCAGATGACTACCCAGAATTGAAGTTTATACATCACATGATAGATTTATTGCTATTCTATTTTTGAGAAACTTTTATGTAATTTTCTATTAAGAGTATATAATTTGCATTTCCAACAATGCACAAGAGTTCTCTTTTTTCCATAACCTGATCAACATTAGTGATTTCTAAAATCTTACTTGTTTTGACAATAGTCATTCTGACTGGCAAGTGGTGATAGTTTTTCACTGTGTTTTTATTTGCATTTCCTTATTGTTGAATGATATTGAGTGCTTTTTCATATCGCTATTGGATATCTGCATGTCTTCTGAAAAACACCAATTCAAATTCTCTAAGCATATTTCATCAAATTGGCTGATTTTTTTATACTGAGTTATTGATATATAAAAATCCTGGGTATTAATTTCTTATCAGACATAAATTTTTCAAATTTCATCTCACATTTGGTAACTTGTTAGTTGATTTGTTGATATTGTCCTTTGATATGTGGAAACTTTTCTATGTTTCCATTTGTTTACCTTTATTTATGTTTCCCATACAATTAGAGCTAGATACAAACCAAACAAAAACATTTACAAAATGATGTCCAAGAGCTTAGAATCTATGTTTTCTTCTAAATAATTTATGACTATATGTCTACTGTTCAGACTTTATTAACTTAGAGTTCAGTCTTTTGTATGGTATTATAGTTTGATTCTTTTGCATGAAACTGCCCAGTTCTCCTAAAATACTTATTACAAAACTATTAAATTTATACTGTATATTTTAATATATTTGTCTAAAAGAATTGACCATATGCCAAAGAATGATAAAAGAACTTACAAAGACTGTGAAGTGATTGGTCAAGATTCACTGGGCATTTTAACAACTTTCTCATCTCTAAAAGTTAGGTTTAGCATAATAACAAGTTCTTAGTTTCAAAGTTTTAAAAGCACTCATCCATTTAAATATTCCAGAAAGATATAGAGAGTGAAACCATATACCTATTAACATAAAACACTTTATCTCACTAGTATATTGGAGAAAATATAATGATAATGGGAAAAAACGATAGAAAACTAGTATTATGGGACAAAAAATGAGATGGAAAAATAAGGATATTTTAGAGTTGAAATGGAGGGATATTAATATTGGAGAGACCCATAACCTATTAATTAGCGAAGAAGGAAAATTAGACACAAGGAAGGAAGATACACACATATGCATGCATGCAGGAAATTTCAAAATAACAACAAAATCAGTCATATCACTAGGGTATGATCTAATATATTTTCAGAAACATTGCTATATTCTCACATGTTTTTTCACAAAATTTAAATGAAGGGATCAATTAAGATATCAATAAATGAAATTCATACAAAATTAAAAGTTAAAGTAAAAGTTATGTTTTGAATTAAACTTATCAAGGTGTGATAAACACACAATGTATATACACAAACACCACACATACACATCCATTGTATGCAGAATATCAATACTTACATATTCAAATGCAAATACTTTATAACTTTTTGCTGAGTGCTAATTTTTGCTCAGAGATTTTTTTTTCCCTGTGAAAATGTACATTCAAAGAGTCAATATAAGAATAAGGAAAAAATTTTTATATGTTTGTGTGTGGATGTGTATACTTCATTATATATAATTTGAACATATATTTCATTTAAAAGGAATGTTTGTAAAAATTCTGTAACAGTAAATCAAAGGGACAATAATGGTAAAAAATTGATAAGTAAATGCAGAAGGCAATCTTTGTTAGTAACAAAATTTCAGAAAAATCAGGTAAAATTGAGGAAAATGCTCATTGTAGTGGAAGAGAAAAGTACAATTAACAGACAAAACCATTACTAGGCATGCAAGGAAATTATTTCAGGACTTACCTTTTTCAGATTTACATTGATTGATAAAAGAAAAAGATGATGATATGCAAACAGCATTATTGTCTAATTAAATATGTGTGGGTTAAGAAGTCTCTCTCTCCCACTCTTTCTCTCTCACCATAGGGGACATATTACTTTAAATTGTTCAGAATGAGAAAGTCAAATACTAGATGCTTTCACTCATGGGGAATATCAGAAAGAGAAAGTCAAATATTAGATGCCTTCACTCATGGGAAATATAGAGAAGAAAAACAAATGAATACACAAAATTAAGAAAAAACAAGTTTCAGAAATATGACTATAAAATTGAGACTAACAAAGTTGAACATATGGAGCAAGACAAGGAGAGGATGCAATTGTCATCATCTGTTGGATTATGTGTGCTTTTTGATGGGTCTGGTGTGTTAACAAGCATTTGAAGAATGTAACTCTAAATTATATATAGTGTTATAAACCAGTATCACCTCAAAACATATATTCAATATAATGTAAAGCATATGTATATAATACAAATATGCAAATATACACTGAATTAAAAGCATATACTAACTCCTAAGTTTATCATAGTACCATCTACATTGACAAATCTACGAAAATGCTCTTAGTTCTCAAAGATAGATGAATGGATTAAGAAAGTCTGTTGTATACACAAAGGAATACTACTTAATTGCAAAAAGATAAAATATTGCTATTTGCAGAAACGTGAATACACCTAGAGGGAATTATACTACATAAAATAAGTCAAAAGCAAAAGGACAAATATCAAATAGTGCTAATTACATGTGGAATATCGTAAAAATAAAAATCTCAGACAAAGCCAAACCAATGACAAGCACTAAATTTCAGACATTAGAATTGAGGCTAAAATATAGAGAAGATGAGGGAATGTAAAGTGGAAAGGTGGCATAGTTGAGTATGGCAGATAACTATGGGTATGTTGGTGCTAGGTGATTTATGAAAACATATATCTGGAAGTTATGCCTTTAAAAGTCTAAATTATATACATGGTTGTAAACTGTTACCAAAATGAAATAATAGATAAATAATTTAATGTGAAAGAAAAAGAAAAGCTACAAAAATATTTTTTTTGTAAAAGCTCAAGGAATAAATCCCAGTTGGTGATGGTGCATTATATTTTTGATGCAATGTTGGATTCTATTTGCTAAGATTTTTGTTGAGAATTTTTACATCTGTGTTAATTAGGGAGATTTTTTTGTCCTATCTTTCTTTGTCCTCTTAGTTTGGTTTGGCATTAGTGTGAGTGGGCTTGGGAGAATGTATTTGATACCTTCTTTCTGTATTTTTTTGAAAGAGATTTTTGTGAGATGGGCACTAATGTATCTCTGAAAGTCTGGGGAACTCATTATATATCCATCTCATAAGGGCTTTTGTTTTAAGGGAGGGTTATGATTACTGTTTCAATTTTGCTGCCTGGGATTAGTTTATTTAGGCTTTCTGTGTCTTCTTAAACAGTTTTGAATGGTTTTGTAATTCTAAAAATGTGCCCATCTCATTGAGGTTGCTGCACTTTTTTGCATATAGATGTCCTTAGTAATGTCTATATATGCTCTACATTTCTGCTTTTCTACATTTCTCTTCTTTTATTTATGATTCCATTTGGTTACCTTTTCTTCTCTTCTTTGTAAGGCTGGATAGATGTTATCTATTTTGTTTAGTTTTTTTAAAAAAACAGCTTTTTGTTTCATTGATCTTTTACATTGCCCTGCCCTCCAATTTCATTTATTTCTGATTGAACTTTTATTATCTTATTCCTGGTTTTGTAGTTCATCCTCTAGCTATCTCATATCTGAGATTAGGGTAACCTTTTGGGAGGTTAGTATATTCTTATTTCTTGAGGTGGGACTGCATCACTATATGTTTCCTTAAGTTACAGCTTTTGCATCATACCATATGTTCTGGAAGGTTGTATCCTCATTGTCAGATATATAAAATATTTCTTTATTGATTCTTTCATTTCCTTATCAATCCACTGGGTTTCCAATAATGATAGCTTTATTTATTTACATTCTTTATGAAATAGAATGTTTCCTGTTCTTTTCATGGTTGATTTCAAATTTGATACCTTTATGGTTAGAGAAAATAGACGGCAAGATTTCAACCTTCATATATGTGCTAATGCTGGTCTTAGGGCCCAGTATATGGTCAGTTATAGAGGATGATACAAGTGCATTTGAGAAATATGTTCATTCAGTTTTTCTTTTATTTGGAGGAAGGGAGTGGAGTGTCCTATAGATACCTATGAAGCCCAGTTGACCTAAGAATTCATTTAGAGTCACTAGGTCCATGTTTATTTTTGGTTTCACTGATCTAACTCATGGAGAGCTGGGGAGTTGAAGTCTCTTATTACATATGTATTTTCTCTAATGTCTGTTTTTCAAAGACATTAGCAACTCTCTGATGTATTTTGATGCACCTTTATTTGGTGCATATTTATTAATGATTGTTATGTCTTTCTGGTGTATTGACACCTTGGTCACTATTTAGGGCCACCTGTGTCTTTTATCACAGTTTTCAGTTTGAAGTCCATTTTGTCAGATACAAGTATGGTGTTCCTTCCTTATTTTGGATTCTCTTTGCATGCATGGTTGTTTTTCAACCCTTTACTTTCAATCTATATTTATCTTTAGCAATTAGTGTGTTTCCTGGATACAGCAGTATGATAGGTTCTGTTTTTTAACCCATTCTTTTACCCTGTGATTTTTATCTGTGTATTCAGTCCATTAACATTGTGTGATTATTGGTATGTGGCATTCCGTACTTGTCATTTTGTTCATCTTCTTTTGTGTTTATATTCATTTCTTTCTTATGTTCTCCTTGGTTTTTTTGTTTGTTTGTTTTTGTTGTTGGTTTAAATTTCAAAGTTTCTTATAATATTTCCTGAAGGGCAGTTTACTAGAAGTTAATTTCTGAGTTTTTGTTCAAGAAGGTCCATCTTTTCCCCTCATAGATGGATGAGAGATTTTCTGAACAAAGTATCCCTGGTAGGTATATTTATTCTTCAGGTTTGTTGAATATGTTGCTTCATCCACTTATTGTCTTAAGTGTTCTTCTCAGAAGTTTGATTGAGCCTAATTTTCCTTGTGTTTTATACATTTTTCTCTACCTTATGAGAATATTTATTATTGTTTCCTTTGCTAATGTCATGGTGTTTTGATTATTTTAACTTGTGATACATTTAATTTAAAAGCCTTTTTTGCTTCTAATTTTTACTTCTTTCTGGAAATTGCTTTGTCTAATCTAAACAAATTTCTTTTTCAATTTTAGCATTTGCTTTAAGATACTTTATTTTATCTTTTGATTTTCTGTTTTGTAAAGAACCTATTTTGATTGATTCTACACATTGTTGCGTATCAATATTTTGCTTATATTTTTTCTGCATTTCTCATACCTTTATTCAGTTAAAGCATTGTGTTGATATCATTCTTATAAATCTGAAGATTGAATTAATTTTAACTACCTTATAAACTTTTATTTTTATGTTTTCATTGATGTACTGTTTAGATACCCTTATCATATTTTGCCACCATATGCACCAATAGTTACACATTGGCTGTTACCTTAATACATTGTGCTTCCTTCTTTCTCTTTATACCTCCAACTATTCTCTCCCATCTTTGTGCTGCATTTCTTTAGTCGACTATCTAGGGTTAGTTTTTAAGCTTGTCTTTACATGACTCTTACATTTAGTTATCACATGTAATGACACCATCCAATATTCATTTTATGTTTTAAAGATATTCAATTTCATCATATTTATTTATTGCTTCCTCCATCTCTTCCACCATCTCTTCCACCATCTGAGATAAATTAAAATTATTTTCCCATTATCACATATAAGTATGGCTTTGGACTCTAGTGTAGAATCCACCTATCTATATGTATTTGGTTTTAAATACAATGCTTTTCTTCCTTATTTAGTTTAAAATTTGCCTTTCTGTGATTTTTTCAGAACTTAACGTTTTTCAGAATTTAAGTTTAAAATAATTCACTTAAATATTATTTCCTGATCTAGTTACTCATTTGAACTTTATATTACTTTGTGAATCTGGATTGTTATTTTTTTTAAATCTGGGATGTAACAAATAAACTACTTTAAATATAGTTTTCTGAACTTCAAAGAGCACATGGATTAGATTGTTTCAAATAATCAGAGTACTAAAAGTCTTCCTACTTTTCTTTGTTTTTCTGAATAGCATGTAGCTATTTTTATTGAATATACATTAAAATTAGAATTGAAATGTTTAATATGATTTAAACACAATAATGTTTTAAATATAATTCTACCATGCCTGTCCACTTGTTAATATCTAAATCCCAGACTATGTAAAGAGATGTTAATTTTAAAAACCTGATTTTGTTATCTTCTGGTTGAGATTATGTTTTTCTAGTGACTCAGTTTAGGACACTAGCATCACCATATAATTTTAGTAATAATAGCAATTGATAGAATTCAAACACAGATTTTATATTTTTGAAATATCGTCTATTCCTGTATTTCTTTTACTATTTGGGTCCTCAAAATTTACTGTGGCAGTTCATTATACTTGTTTTTCTTGATGGAAATTGGATATTTTGTTTTCCAGCCCTCATAACCTCTGAAAATACTACTCAATTACCTATCATCAATCTTTGTAAAGGTTTTGAAATATTTTATAGCAGACACCCTAAAACATGCATATGACTGCTAAGTTTGTATTTCTCACATATATTGAGATAAAAGTCCACTGCAGGCTGTCAAAGAAAATTCTGAATCTGTTCACTCACTGTTATGATTAAACTCTTTGTCTATTTTTCTAGATGAAATTATTAATTTTTTTGTTCAACCTGTTACTCTCCCATTACTAAGAGCAAATCCACTATTTATGTTCACTTAGATAAATGAAAATTATTCCAATTGGTTGTTCTCATATCTCTATAAAACAGTGCAGAGTTTTTTCAAAATATTAAAATAATTAGAACTCATATGATGCAACAATTTCTTTTTTAGGTATCTCTGTGAAAACTATGAAAATAGTACTTAAATATTTATGCACACTTATTGCAGCACTATTCATAATAGTAAATACATGAAAATAATGTAATATCCATAGATTGCAAACATATATACATATATAAATACATATGCATGTATACATACATGTTTATATATATATTTGTGTAAATGTATATGTGTTTATGAGCGGTTATACTTATATACATATATACACATATGCACATTTATGTATGTATATATACATGTATATATGTGTAATTACTCAGCTATATATATGTATATTATAGCTACTCAGCTATAGAAAAATATGTTTTCACTATTTTAGGGGACATGAGTAGAACTTGAGATTGTTCTTATGTTTATCAATATAAGTCAGGTAGAGAAAAACTGGTACTGGGCATTTTCAATCATCTATAAGGTATAAAATTCAAATTTAAATAAAAATCAAAACAAAACACTCATAACTCTTGGAATCATACATTAAATAATGGTGATTAAAAGAAAGCAATGATGTTGGAGGAACTGGTAGAGAGGATACATTGGATAGTATCATAGGACTTAGAACTTTTCTAGTTAGTGTGATATGGTGGAATGAATTTGGACAACTGTGAGACTATAGTCCTAAACAATTTTATAAAGTGTGATAAGTCAATGTTAATTTAGGAAAAACATTCTCTACAGAAATCATATGTCTTTTCAATGCATCTAATATTCTCATTAAAATATACACTGTTCACATGTATCCAGATGTCTTTTGCAGCACTATTTATAATTGTGAGAATATGTAAAGAATACAAATATCCAAAAACTAATGAATGGCTGAAAAATATGTGGTATATCTACCCAATGGAATATTATTCACCAATCAAAGAAGACAAACTTATGTCATTCACAACAACATGGTTAAAGCTAGAAGGAATCATGTTAACAGAAATAAGACAGAAAGAAAAAGAGATATATGAGACAATCTCACTTAGATGAGAGCAACAGGAAAAACAAATGAACAAATGAATAAGACAAATATAAAATGGTCAACAGATTGAGGCAGGAGAGGGGGAGTGCAGTAAGAGTAGAGGAGGGGGAGGTCACAAGAGATAATATGGTTTGTGGGTGATGGGGTGGTAGAAGAGACTCAGCGTAGATAATAATGTGATATATACATGTATGTATGTGAGTAAATATATATATGTGCAATTAAAAATATTTTAACATTTAAAAATATATAGTGATATATAGCAATGTAAAAAGGTATATATAGATATATACATGTACACCAAATTAAAGGGAACAAAATAAAGGACAAAAATATTCAATGATCTCTATATCACTAAATCAAATCTATATATATATATGATTTTTTAAATGTCTTTCAAAAATTAAGTATATTTCAAAACACCTTTGTTCTCATATAATTCCCCTTTTATTGGTTATACATATGTGGTCATTCTGGTTATATATTTATTTCTATTTCTTTGCATCTTTCTCCCAGATTATTACAACTTTTAAGATTAGTTTGACAGCAGCCAGTTCATAAAGAATGATATTTTTACATGTGTCTTTTAGTTGCAAAAAAGTAAATACATTGAGATATTTCCTCTTTTATAAGGAGAATGAAGAATACTCATATTCTAAAAATACAAACATAAAATTTGTATGTAATTATGAGAGCCTCCAATACAAAGTAAGTTGGAGTACAGTGATGCAAAGGCTCATATCCAAAATCTCCTACACTAAAAATTCAACATCATCTAGAAATTGAGAAAAATTTTAAACAGACTATCTCTTGAGATAATGCCCTTTTAAATTAAAGAAAAAATAGTTATTTATTCATGGGTCAAATTTTATTTTGAATCAGTTTCCCAGAAAGAAAATTTTTCTTAAAACTTTTTTCTTATATTTATTTTTTAAAGTCAATAGCAGATATGGTTCTTATATTTTAGAATTGTGCAACTTTTCTCACAGTTACTTTATCAAGCGTATAGTGTCAGATTTTTTTTCATTTTAAGAAAGATGGGAATTTTATAAACATTTACATTTTCACCAAATCTTTACATAGGAAACTAACAAAAAATAATTTCAACAACTTAGAAATATTCTGCAATTAAATATATGTGAAAATAAATAACAAACTTAGGTTCCAAATGCCCTTAGCTTCAAGAAGAACTTTTCCCTAACTTATTGTTAAAGTATAAGTAAACAACCAACAAAATTACAAGTGATCAAAAACATGGGTAAACAATAATCATTGTCATAAAATCTTTTTTTTTTTTTTTTTTTTTGCCCAGAGATCTCTAGCCTGTGAGGCTTGGAGAGCACTGACCTCAGCAGCCCAGCATGGACAACATAGTGGATTGTAGCCTCCTACCAGACTAATTTCAGTTGTCAAGGTAAAACATCTACAGGATAAGGAGGGGCCTGCTTTGCATCTGAATGAGCTCCAGTTTCTAGGCTAAGCCTAGGACTGAGTTTTTCAGTCCAGAGAACTCCAGCCTGGTGCTGATCTCAGAGACACAGCAGTGCCGGTGCCACTGTACAGTACCACTACAGACTAGGGAACAAAAGACACTCACTACCACTACCCAAGAGTGTCATGATACACCAATCAAAAAGGGTTTATATGACAAGCCCTAGACACAACACTCAATAAAGCCACCTGCTCAGGGGCATTGAAAACCACTTAAGACCAGTCAATCAAAAGAAGAGAAAAAACAAAAAAAGAAGACAGACAATATAATGGAAACCACATATACTCACCACATCCAATGGATGAAAAGGAGCTTGTCCCCCAAAATAGTCAACAGAAACAAGATATAACCACCACAGCAGCAAAAGCACAAAAGCAGAAGTAACCACAACTTGCTAAGACTCACCATGCCATCCAATACTAGAGCAGTAGTTAATCAATACATAGAGCAAGCCTGAAGGAAAAACACAGAAAGGAGGAAGAATAAAAATACTCAAGCAAGCCCAAAGGAAAATAACTCAAAACCAAAGATAAACAATCTGCAGAAACCAACAAGGGTGACATGGAAGAAATGCTCTATATGTCAGACAAAGAATTCAGAATCAACATGCTAAAAGCATTCAAAGATTCACAGAAAGATGGGGGGAAAGAGAAAGTAAGAGGTTAGAAGCTTTCAATGAGCAAAGAGAAGTAGAAAAATATGAAAAAGAATGCAACAAATGAGCAATAACATTGATGAACAGAACAATGAGATTGAAACCCTAAATAAGAAGCTGAAGGAGATATAGTTTATAAAAGGAGCAACAGAAGAGCTCAAAAATGCAGGGGAAAGTCATGAAAGCAGATTAGAAGAAATAGACGAATGAAGCAGCATGCTAGAGGGTACAGAAGTAGAGAGTGTAAGAAGAGAAAAAGAGAAGAAAAACAAAGTAAGAAGACAGAAGAAAAAATCAGAGATCTGTCAGATAGCCTAAAGAAAAGAAATATAAGAGTAATTGGAATCGCAGACATAAGAAATAAAAAGGTTTTTAATAAAGACATAAGAAATAAAAAGGTTTTTAATAAAATAATGGAGGAGAATTTTACAAATCTGAAGAAAGAAATGAAAATAAACATACAGGAAGCAAAAACAACACCAAACTACTTCAATAAAAGAAAAAAAAACACAGCAAGACAAATCATAGCAAAAATTTCAAGATAAAGAAAAAAAATTGATGAGAATGATTAGAGAGAGGAAACAGATAACCTACAGAGCATATATGACCCATCAGACTTAGATTTCTCAGGAGACACTCCAAGCAAGGAGAGAATGACGCCACATCTTTAAAAACTCCAAGACAGAAAGTGCCAGTCAAGTATACTCTAGCAATTAAAACTGTCCATCCTATATGAAGGAAAAATTAGAAACTTCTCAGACAGTCAAAGTCTCCAGAAATTTGCTACCACTCCAAGAACTCTGGCAAGAATAACCCCTACTCCAAGAACTCTTGCAAGAAGCCTTAAGACTGAAACCCTCAGAAGAATAAAAACAATGAATAAAAAAAAGAAACTAATATACAACACCAAGAGACCACCAGGAATCCAATGTTATATCCTAAAGCATCAATAATTACTCTAAAAGTCAATGCTCTAAACACATCAATCAAAGGACACAGAGTTGCAGACTGGATTAAAAGACAGAAGTCAACATTTTTCTACCTCCAAGGAACACATGTGATCCCAAATGATAAGCAAGATTGAAGGTAAAAGGATGGAAAACAATTCTACAAGCAAGTGCTCCCCCCCCAAAAAAAAATGGCCAGGGGTAGTCGTGATTATAGTATACAAAGCAGATTTTTAAAATTAAAAAGTTACCAAGGATAAGAAAGGTCACTACCTAATGGTTCAAGTGTCAACCCTCAAAAAAAAACCTAACAATTATCAACATATACTCCCCAAACAATGGAGCACCAAGATTCATAAGACAACTACTAAGAGAACTGAAAACAGATATTGGTGAAAATAGATACATAGCAGAAAAAGTTACACCTCACTCTCATGAAAGGACAGGTCAAAAAAAAAAAAGGGGGGGGGAAGGAACCCACCTGGAGTTAACGGCGCCCATCCCAAAGTCCTTGAGAGCAGACTGAGGCTCTCGCGGACAAAAGAGCCAGCTGCAAAGGGGTCTCTGACCCTGCTGAGAGGAGCAGGTAGCCCACCAGCACCTGGGGAGGAGACCACGCAAAACAGGTAGGATACCCTGCCTACCTGGAGCAGACTGGGGCGTCTCCCGGTTGTCACGGAGACAACCTGGGAAAGAGGCAGTCTGGCCATTTGCATCTGTATGGACCCTGGCTATCAAGCATAACTATACCTCGGACTGGGACTGAGCTGCTAACGGGGGTGGGGAAGGAACCCACCTGGAGTTAACGGCGCCCATCCCAAAGCCCAAACTCAGAAAACAAGGACATTCACTACCAAAACCACATAGGCAACCTTAAATACAACTATATAGGCTCCAACATGCCTACTACTAGAGCAGTAGTCACCCAATACGTAGAGCAGATCCGAAAGGAAAACACAGGAAAAAGGAAGAACACAAACACCCAAGCAAGCCCTAAGAAAAATAACTCACCACCTAAGGATAAACAATCTGAAAGAAACAACATGGATGACATCGAAGAAGTGCTCCATATGTCAGACAAAGAATTCAGAATCAATGTGATAAAAGCACTCAAAGAGGTCAAGGAAGAGGGGGAACAAAGGGAAAGCAAAAGAAGGGCAGCTCTCAATGAATTAAGAGAAGTAGTAGAAAAATATAAAAAAGAATGCAGCAAAATGAACAATATCATCAATGAACAGAAAATCGAAATTGAAACCCTAAATAAGAAACTGCAGGAGATGCAAGGCATAAGAGGAACAACAGAAAACTCAAAAATGCAGGGAAGAGTCAGGAAAGCAGACTAGAAGAAATAGAAGAAAGAATCAGCACACTAGAGGATACAGAAGTAGATAGAATGAAGAAAGAGAAAGAGAGAGAAAAGCAAAGTAAGAAAACAGAAGAAATGATCAGAGATCTCTCAGATACCCTAAAGAAAACAAATATAAGAGGAATTGGAATACCAGAAGGTGAAGAGAAAGAAACAGGACCTGAAAGGCTCTTCAATGAAATAATGGAGGAAAACTTCCAGAACCTGAAGAAAGAAATGAAATTAGACATACAAGAAGCAAAAAGGACACCAAACTACTTTAATGAAAGAAGAAACACAGCAAGACACATCATAGTAAAACTTACAAAAGCTAAAGATAAGGAGAAAATTATGAGAATAACAAGAGAGAGGAAACAGATAACATACAAAGGAAAACCGATCCGACTGACTTCAGATTTCT
>PVHY01027070.1:0-16618 GCA_004024945.1 Uropsilus gracilis
ACTTTCTCTGCAGTCCCACAGCTGGGGGGAAGGGATGAGACTGAAAAAGTCAACATCTGGATTCCCCCCTTGAGGTCCAGCAGGCAAGCAGCAAGTGGAGCTGTGGAGCAACAGGTCTAGCAGGGCAGGAGATCAGAGCTGCAGAACTTATTCCAATGCCCAACAAAGAAGGAAGCCAGTGGGAAAAGATGGGATTAAGGGTGTTGCCCTGCCGCCTATGCTTAAGAATTGCCTCCAGGCCCAGGTCATTAAACTCTGGGAGTAGGGGATTGGCAGAGCATGGAAGCCAACCGAAGAGCCAAACGTCACAGGCTGGAGGACTATCTTGAAAAAAAATCTTGGCTGTGGGTAGGTGCACATAGAATTAATTGGAAGTAGATAATCCAAAAAGTACTAGGTCTGGGAGAGAACTCTGCTAATTATGAAACAGAAAACAAAACACAAAACAAAGTGTAATTGACAGCAGTTTGTGGCTTCTGAATGATCTCTGGGCCCCCAAAGAGGTACCAGTGGGATGAGAAGGGACCACTCCTCAAAGAATGGGGGGAGAATGGCATAGGTTTAACTCAGCAAGAAGTCTGGCTCATCAGGAGCTTACGGCTCTGCCAGTGCGGGGAGCCCTCACCATGCCTGTCTGGCTAAACTTGACTATTTTTAAAGATCAGTAGCTGCCTTAATTTCCCATTCTCCCCTGTCTCTGAGTGGTAGTTTCACTGCACTTACCCTGGTATTTGTAATCTTTTGTATGCTAGGTATACAAAAGATAGGTGTATACTAGGTATATGCTAGGTGTATACTAGGTATATGCAAGAGAATACTAGGTATTTGCTAGGTGTATACTAGGTATAGGCTAGGTGTATACTAGGTACGTGCTAGTGTATACTAGGCATGTGCTAGGTGTATACTAGGTATAGGCTAGGTGTATACTGGTATAGGCTAGGTGTATACTAGGCATAGGCTAGGTGTATACTAGGCATAGGCTAGGTGTATACTAGGTATATGCTAGTGTATACTAGAAATTGCTAGGTGTATACTAGGTATAGGCTAGGTGTATACTAGGTATAGGTTAGGTGTATACTAGGCATGTGCTAGGTGTATACTAGGTATATGCTAGGTGTATATAGGTATATGCTAGGTATATACCAGCGTGTATGCTAGGTGTATACTAGGTATATGCTAGGTGTATACCAGCGTGTATGCTAGGTGTATACTAGGTATATGCTAGGTGTATATCAGCATGTATGCTAGGTGCATAGAAGCTGGATGAGGTCTGTGAATGAGACTTTGAGCTTGTCTCCCTTGGTAACAAGCATATCACTTCATGCCCAGGGGAAAAGGTGTGTTCAGAGATGTGAGGCAGCCATAGTCCAGTTCAGCCTCAAAAGACCAAACCCTCAGCTTTTACCTGCGGTACTACTGGTGTTCTAAGTTTTTTTCTGGCCTTCTGGGAAAGTTAAGGGATTGGAGCAAGTAACAAAGATCTGACTAAGACGAAGTCGAAATCTATTGGGACTTGAGAAGAAGTTTTTAGTTTTCCTGTTCTTAGTTCTTCAATTTCAGAGCTCAGACTTGAGGCTAGAAAAGCAGGAGCCAGTTTGCAAATGTATTACAGAATAAGGATAAAAGTCAACACATTAGGCTGGACATGATGGCACATGTCTGTAAGCGGTAGCCTAGGAAGCCGCGGCCGGGGCCAGGGATCACGGTTCAAGTCCTGCTGGGGGCACATAGCGAGACCTAGTTCCAAAAAAAATATAACTGGGCATGGTGGCATGCACCTGTAATCCCAGCTACCCAAGAAGCTGAGGCTGGGGGTTGATTGAGTCTATGGTAGCCCAGGCAACGTGAGCCTACGGTTCTATGGGCAAAAATAGCGAGACCCAGTCTCAAAAAAAAAAAAAAAAAAAAACCTCAATACTTTAGTGGTGGTAAGGAATGAAAGAGGGAGGTAGGAAGGAAAAGGAGGCAAGGAAGAACAAACCAATGTCATTAATGTCCTAAGGTTATTAAATATATTAAATAGCTGTACCCAGTGCAAAACGACTCTTTTAGGAACCTGTTGCCTAAAAACTCAACAATAATAAATCTATATGTTTACCATTAATAGTCAAGGACATGTAAATGAAAATAATGAGATGGCTTTTATGCTCATCAGATGGGCAGAAATTATAAATTATGACTATATAAAGCACTGGCAAGCAAGTGGAGATACACAGATTGTCACTCATTGCTGGTGAAGCATAAATTGATGCAATCATTTTGGAGACAGCTTGTATCGAGCTGAAGATGGACTTAACAATTCCACTTCTAGATATAAACCCTAGACCCTTGCCATTTAATGTGTGGTATGTGGTATCTAAGCAAGCATATTTATTAGTTTTGTTCATAACTGAAAAGAAAAGGGTAACTGGAGATTTAAATGCCTATTAACAAAAGGATAAATATTGCCATACTCATGACACTTAAAATAGATGAGCAAATCTACATCTATAAATTTCAAAATGTTGACATAAAACAAAATAATGAAGTAACATGTATAGAATGATGTCATTTATATAAATTTCTGAAAACTGCAAAGGAATTCTGTATCCTAGTTATGAATCTATATGCACCTATATTATATATATATATTACTTGTATCCCATATATATGCATATATACTTGTATATATATTTTCTATATACATATGAGGTACAAGTAAAACATTCATGAGAATAGCAAATATGAAATTCAGAATAGTGTTTACCTTGGAGATGGAGGGGCCATAATGGCCTAGGGGTTTCAACCATCTTTTACTTTCTTAATAAACGTAAATTCAAAGTGAATAGGTAAAATGGTAATGTTTGGTAAAGCCTGGTCATGGGTACCCTGGTGATTTATTAGTCTGTTCTTCTCTGTTGGTAGTGTTTTATCTTTTTTTTTTTTTGAGACTAGGTCTCACTGTTTTTGCCAGTGGAATCGTGGGCTCTTGTTGCCTGGGGTACCACAGACTCAAGCAATCCCCAGTCTCAGCTTCCCAGGTAGCTGGGATTACAGGTGCGCACCACCACACCAACTATTTTTTGGAACTAGGTCTCACAAAGTGCCCCAGGCAGGACTCAAACTGCGATCCCTAGCCCCGGCTGCTTCATAGGCTGAAGCTTACAAGCACGAGCCACCGTGCCCGGCTGTTTTATCATTTTTAAATGGAGAAAGAGAAAAAGATTTAAAGCAAATCCTAGAATAAGAGCCAAGTGTCTCAAAATCAAACCAGCCAGAGAGTGGTGGTCAGCTGGAGAGACAGCCTGAAAGGGAAAAGTGTAACCTCAGGCTTCAGAAGCTGCAAGAGCAGTAACAGGGCTGGGCATGGTGGCGCATGCCTGTAAACAGCAGCCTAGGAAGCTGCAGCCGGAGCTAGGGATCACAGTTTGAGTGCCACCGGGGGCACACAGTGAGACCTAGTTCCAAAAAATATATAGCTGGGCGTGGTGACACGTGCCTGTAATCCCAGCTACCTGGGAAGCTGAGGCTGAGGATTGCTTGAGTCTGTGGTACCCTGGGCAATGTGAGCCTGTGGAACGTGAGCCTCATTTTCAAAAATAGTGAGATCTAGTCTCAAAAAAAAAGAAGCAATAACAGCACCACCTGCCTTCTGTGAGTGACTGAGGTAGAGAGAAGAAAGAGCCTTTTGATGCCACATTTACTCAGCCCCAGAGTACTTGAGGCATGAACATGCCTAGGGAAGTTTTTTGAAGCAATTTTTCATTCAGCACACTTGAGAACGACTAACATTTACTCCATGTTTGCTGTGTTCCAGGCACTACACTAAGAACTTTGTACGGATTATCTCATTTCGCTTTCACAACAACCCTCTATTGATCTTATTCCATATATTACAGATGAGGAAACCAAGGCTAGTCGCAGACTAGTACCTCACAAAACTGTGTTTCAAACCAGAGCAGTTTACCCCCAACAGCCTCATTTTCAACCACCATGCGATATGCCAGGGCTGTGAGATGCTAATGGTACAGGATTCAGCCGACTTGCAAGCAAAAAACAACTATACTGACATATACAATTCTATTTCACAGAATCCTGCCTGTTCCATGGAGTAGTTAAAGTTTGAAAATATGCAAAATAATTTCATAACATTTAATAAAACAAATAAATGCACTAAAGATAGTTAAAATTTATCTCTTCTCAGAAAGCAGTGGGAAAAGATAATCCTGCGTGACTCTTTATTTCTCTATTTTGTCTTTCCCTTTTCACTCCCTACTCAACTAGATGTGGTTTCTGACTTCTTTAAGTTTGGACCAAGAAGGAGGAAGGAAAAAGTGTAAAAGACAGGAAAGAACTAGTGACAATGTAGCCAATCTCTTAATTTATAACAATCTAGCTCATATTAGTATGAACTTTATTTCAATAGCATAAAAAAATTTGCTAATATAAGCTCTATTCCCTTTCTGGTCCTTTGTACATGTATTGTCAAACAATATAGATTTGTGTTTATCAATAGATTTATCTATTTTTTAAACTCAGATTAAAGAGCTAGGTCACAAACCAAAAGCTATACATGCACTATCTTTATATTTACCTATCTGATACATTTATATGTGTGTTTTATTTCCTCATGAGGACTCAAACTATCTCCAGTGTCCTTTTACATCAGTTTAAGAATTTCCTTGAGTGTTTCTTATAAGGTAGGTGTGTTAGTTGCAAATCTGTTTTTATTTGATATCTTATTTCCCCTTCATCTTTCAAAGATGGTTTTTTAATACAAAATTCTGTTCAAAATATTTTTCCAAAAAAAAATATTTTCCCACAGCAGTTTGAATATGCAATCCCAATGCCTTCTGATAAGAAATTAGATAACAAGCCTATCAAGATTCCTTTGTGTGTAATTAGATACTTCTCCCTTGTTGCTTTCAAGATTCTTTTGTCCTCTTCTTTTGACAGTTTGACTATAATATATGGAGGTCTCATTTTCTTTTAGTTTATTCTACTTGCAAGTTGTTGAGTTTCTTGGATGTGTAGATTAATGTATTTCATCAAATTTGGGGAATTTTTCAGCCTTTCTTTTTGTTCAAATACTCTTTCTGCATTTTCTCTGGCACTTCTGGGACTCGCACTGGACAGATGTTAATAGAGGTGGTGGTGTCCTGCTGGTCTCTGGCCTTCAGTTCATTTTTCTTCATATATTTTCTTTCTGTTCCTCACACTGAATTAACTGCAATTAAGCTATTTTTGAAGTTTACTGATTCTTTTATCTCTTCAAATCTGTTGGCAAGCTTGTCAAGTAAATTTTTTTAGTTTGGTCCACTTTTCCATTCCAATAGTTCTATATATTACTTATACTATCCATTACTTTTCTGATTTGATGAGAAGTTGTCTCACACTTTCTAAATTATTTAGATTTCTTAGGTTTTCTTTAGTTATTTAACCATTTGAAATATTTAAAATATTTCAATATACTTGAAACATTTTATTTTGCTGATTTTAAATCTTTGTGTAGTAAGTTAAACATCTGAGTTTCCGGCTATGTGCGGTGGTGTGCATCTGTAATCCCAGCTATTTGGGAGGCAGAGGCTAGAAATCAGTTGAGTTCATGGGTTCGAGACTACCCCAGGCAACATAGTGAGACCTAGTTTCAAAAAAAATAGCGGGGTGTGGTGGCACACGCCTGTAATCTCAGCTACCTGGGGAGGCTGAGGCTAGGGATCGGGACTGTGAATTCGGGACTATCCTGGGCAACATTAGTGAGATCCAGTCTTTTAAAAAAAAAAAAGATCTGGGCCGGGCACTGTGGCTCGTGCCTGTAAGCTTCAGCCTATGAAGCGGCCGGGGCTAGGGATCATGGTTCGAGTCCCGCCTGGGGCCTATAGTGAGACCTAGTTCCAAAAAATATAGCTGGGTGTGGTAGTGCGCGCCTGTAATCCCAGCTACCTGGGAAGCTGAGGCTGGGGATTGCTTGAGTCTGTGGTACCCCGAGCAACGAGAGCCTGAGGTTCCACGGGCAAAAATAGGGAGACCTAGTCTCAAAAAAAAAACCACAAAAAACAAAACAACAACAACAAAAAAAAACCCGAGTTTCCTCAGGGAGAGCTTCTACTGAATGCTCTTTTTCTCTCAGTCAAATGGGCTGCATTTTGTTTCTTTGCATGTCTGGTAAAATTTGTTTGTCTGTTTTTGGTAATTTTTTTTTTGAAAACTGGACATTGATGTAATAAAATGAGGCAAATTTGGAAATAAGATTCTCTTCTCTTCCCAAGGCTGGTGATTGTTCCTATTATTGTTGTTTAGTGACTTTACTGAACTACAATATCCAAAGCAATCTACTTTACTGCAAAATCCATATGCTTTATCACATTTAATTTTCTTCTTAGTTAATTTAGTCGTCATGATAGGACAGAGACTGCCTTTAATGCCTGGAACTGGTAAACTTCTTTCTTTGAAGAGGGATTCTGTTCGAATGTTGGGTTATGCCTCAATACACAGTTAGGCAGTTTATATCTCTGTCTTAGCCTGAATTCATGATTGAAAGAAATTGGGCCATTCTCAAACCTATGCTGAATGTTCATAAGTGTCTCCTTCTAGAGTCCAAGGAATTTGTCAGAGCATTTAAAAACCTCTTGTGGAAATCTTATTTCCTAGCCCACTTTTTAAAGCTTTTAAATTAACCTGTTGTTTGTACCAACTGTTATTCACTGTTACAGGCAACCCATAGTGCTAAATAATTGCTTCTGATTATTTTCAACAACAAATGTGTATAGGGAAAAGGCAGTTTGGATTGGGTGAGCTCTGAATCAGGTCAAATAAAGATAGTTTTGTCAGTGGGGTCTTCTAGAAAACCACTAGATAGATCAAACTATGATGATTGTCTGGAATGGGAATTTGAAGGAGTTCCAACTCTGTTCTGCACCCTCCAGGCAGTTAGTTTACACTATGATAGTGGGCTGCTTGTTTTCAAGGCTACGGCGGAGCTGCAGTGGGAGAATGGAAATAGAGTCAATTAAAATGCCACCAAGATCACTGTTCTTACAACATTCAGTCACTTTTCTTGGATAAATGACTTTGGTAGCCTTCGGCTATCTTTCAGAATTCTGAAAAAGGTGATTCTGACAATTTTTGCCAATGCTCTTATTGACAGAAGATTATAGAGGGTCTTACTTATTTGCTATCTTGATTACTTTAAATTTATAATAAAAATTGAAGTCAAATGTTAGTCCTTCAACTTTGTTAATCTTTTACAAGATTTCTTTGGATATTCTTGGCCTCTTTGCTTCCATACAAATTTTTTATTTATTTTTATTTTTTTAGAGACTAGCTCTCGCTATGTTGCCCGGAGTAGTCTTGACCCATGTGGACTCCAATGATCTGCAGTCTCAGCCTGTGTCTAGGATTACAGGCACGTGCTACCATGCCCACCTTCCACACAAATTTTAAAATGAGATATTCAATGAAGGGTTAAAAAAGTCTATTGGGATCATGGCTGGGATTTCATTGAATCTACAGATGTGTTTGAGTGGGAATGCACATTTTTATATTGAATCTTCCAGTCCATGAGTTCAGAAAAAAAACTAGTCCTCCTATGTGTATCTTTTTCACTCTCACACTATTAACACTCATAACGCTTTTAGCCCCAGATATGAGTTTTTTCTCCACATCACACAATTCTGTGGTACCAGTTGGGTGTCCTACAACTTAATTAAACTGTGACACTACTTAGTTAGAGAACAGCATCAGATCCCACAGGTTAAGGGGGACTGCCCCCGCTCTACCCCCTTTACAAGGCATTTGTAAGTGGTAGGGTCTCCAAGTCACCCAAAACTCCTGTCAGACTTGAGGTCCCCATGACCTCTCATACCCTTGGATTTGATTATTTGCTAAAATAGCTCACAGATTTCAAGAAAACCTTTACTTACATTTACCTATTTTACTATAAGAATGAATGTGATAAAGGATACAATGAACAGTTACATAAACAGTTATGCATATGGCAAGGTCTGGGAGAATGCCAGGCAGAAGAGTTTCTGTCCCCCAAGAACTTGGGGGACTCCAGAACATTTCTGTCATCTAGAAAGAAATACTCTTTCCCCTTTAGCAGTGAGTCACCATTCCATCCTGGTATCCAGACATAGCACCAATATGGAAGCTCTCTGGATTCCTTACTGCTAAGATTTTTTTTGGCGTATTCACCATATAGAGGTCAGTTATTTCCATTACTAGCCACTTGCCTCTCTATGTAGAATGGGAGTGTGGGGCTGAAAATTCCAAATTTCTTATCATGGCTTGGTCATTGATGACCAGAGAAGAGTCAGAAGTCTACCTAGAGACGCCTCAACACTATTTTGTTTTGTCTTTAAAACAAAAGACACTGGTATCACCCAGGAAATTCCAAGGGATTTAGGATCCTCTAGTCTGGAACCAGGTCAAAGAACAAATATTAGAACAAAAGATGTTTCTAAGCATATCACTTAGGAAATTATAAGAGGTTTAGGAAACTAGGGTCAAAGACTAAATGTTAAACAAAGGATTCTCTTTGCATATCTATTTACAAGAATTTCAGGAGTCCTGTGTCAGGAACTCAAGGAAGAAATCAACATATGTATATGTATGTGTATTTTGTCACTTGACACTGAATATGATGTATTTCTTCATTAATTTAGATCTTATTTATTTTCTTTCAGTGTTGTCTGATAACTTTCTCTTTAGATGCTTTCTTTACCCTTTTTTTGCTAAATTTATTTCCAAGTATTTTATGTTTTCCAAGAAACATAATATTGGAATAATTCCAATATTGGAATATTGGAATAACTATTCCAATATTGGAATATTCCAATAGTTATTCCAATAGTTTTCTATAGTACATAAATATACAACTGATTTTTCTATGGTCATATATGATGGAACCTTGCTACATTCACTTATTAGTTTTAGTGGTTGCTTTGTGGAATTCAAAAGATTTTCCTCATGTCCAAGTATATTATCTGTAAACAGAGACACAGATTTGACGTTATACCCCAATTTTTCAATCTTTTCTAAACTTATTTCTTTAGAATGACTTCTTCCCTGGGCTCTACTTGTACACGTAATACATTTTTGGACTTTTCCCTATGTTTGCAATGTCTCTAGGTAAAATCTACATAACATAAGCATACATTATTTTAAAATGTGAACTTTTTTAGTCTACTGCACTCTAGTATCTGCTGTTAAAGACATGGTCACTGAGCAGTGGTGTCTGTCTGAATAAACAAAAACAAAATCTAAGGCCCTCATGGTTATTCAGATTACAGAAAACCCTAGCACAGAGTCTGGTATTCAGTAGGGATGCACCAATATTATTTGAATGAATGAAGAAGTTAAGCAATGAACTATGAGACACTATAAAAATATCTTAAGAACTTATCAGGATAAGTTCTGTTGCAAAGTTTACCAAAGAAAATTTGTATTCCAATATACACTTAGAATATACAAATATACACTTAACAATGTTTATGGTATGAGGAAATACCTATTTGATGTGCAGAGATATATTACAGGGTCTTACTAAAATTGAGACAAAAATTTTCCCTCCTGAATTATTCCTGCTTATGAATCATAATGTAAAATAGTTTGATTCCAATATATTAGCAAATAAAAAGCATCATCTAACTAGATTTATCAGTAATAAATCCTAGGCAGACAGTGCAAAAAAGAAAAAAGTGAAACAATATTAGTAGGAATAGATGCCTAACAATTTTTTAATTCCTGGACAAAAATATTCCTTTAGAAACTTATTTATATAATAAGTAAAATAAAATAAAAAAGATTTAATCATCATGTATGTATATTACTTTTATATAACAAAAATTTTCTTTCACCATTTTTTGAAAAATTTCAGAATTATGAACAAGTTAACAGCATGACATAATCACATATGTTTCAACTAAATGTTTCAATTGTTAATATTTGTCACCTTTTCTTTACTTTTATTTCCAACTTTTCCCCAAACATTTTAAGTTGCAGACATAATGACATTTCAGCCCTAAAATGTGACCATTCATCTCATAAAAATAAGAATATTAAAGGTAATTAAATTACCATTAATTCACTCTTAACACTTAACATAGAGTCCATATTTGAAATTTCCTGATTGTCCCCAAAATGTCTTTTATAGTTTATTTTCCTAACCAGGATTCAGTTAAGTTTCATGCATTGTACTTGGTTGTTATATTGCTTTAATTTCTTTTAATCTAGAGATTAAACGTGGACACTGTCTTTAACTTACTTTTTCATGACACTGAATTTTTGAAGAGTTAGAGTCAGAGTTGTCTTACATAATGTCTGAACTTCATCTTTTTTTCTTGGTTATGTTCCAGTTAAACATCTGGCCCCAATACCAGAGAAGATGCTGTACCTACAGGACTTTTGTAATGTTCAATTGTGTCTCTATCAGTGATGCTAAGTTTAATAGTTAGGATAATGGAGCAACTCTCCATTGCAAATGGACACATCTCCCTTTATAATTTCTAAATAAGAGGTCCGTGGTGGTATGATGAAACCACAAGACTGTCCTGTTCCCCAATCGTCTTTTACCCAATAATAGTTTAACAACTTTAATGGTCTTGACCAGAGTAACTATTACATTGGTGGTTGCAAAATGGTGATTTTTCTATCATTTCCTTGCTCTCAAGTATACCAAGTAGCACCTTGTATAAGTCCAGTTTTTATATTTCCTGCTCCACATCTGGAATCATCCATTTCACAAAGGAACCCTCTTTATTTTTAGTGGAGAATGATATTTCAAAATCAAGAACCCTATACTAGCTTTGTATACTTATTGCTATTCCTAGACACCTCTTTTAGTGGGCAGAGGTAAGAATATATGAATCTAAATGTACATGTAAAACCATCTACAGGTATAAATATAGATCTAGATTATATAATTACTTCTAAGTATATAGATATTTGTATAGTACCTGTATTTCCTAGTTTTATCATTCCTTCTCTATAGACTAACATATTCTCTTAAAAATTACAAGTCTGCGAATGTGTATCTATATATTTCTCCCTAAATCCTATGCTAATTCTGTTATTTTCAATTCAAATCCTGTACCACAAAGCTCTTCCTCAACTTCCCCTGTTCCATATGTTTCTTTTTCTACAGTAGCAGCCCTGATTTCCAACATCAATACATGCACTTATTTGCTCTAGCCCAAAATAAATACAAATGGTTTCAGAATTACAAAACCAATAATAAACCTTCTAAATAAAGTTAGATTTATTTGTAGTTCATTTTGTTTTCAGAATATATTCTAGTCAGTACTTAATCAGAAGCAGAAGCACTAGGAAATGAAAATAATAAGGAGTTTATCAGAGGAGTCTGATCTTAGGCAATTGTGGAGCTGGTTAAATGATCTATGTTTCAGGATTTCTGAGGCTGATATTTTTGGGTCTGCTGCTGGCACCTAAATTTGTAAGGTAGTCAGGAAGGAAAGATGAAGGTGACATGGGAGGTACAAGGGGAAAGTAAAATCTATAAGGCTCAGCTGGGACTCATGAGGAGGTATTGCAACATCATTCAGATTCTTACTGCCTTGAGCTCCCACCACCCTAAGAATGCTGATCCTGCAGAAGAAATCTGTGCCCTGAATTCACCACACACTTCAAAGTACATCCTCTCAAAATGGCTGTTGTCATTTCTGACCACACTGGAGGGGCAACACAAAGCTCCAAGAGCTACCATCACAAGTATAGCTACCCTATACTTCTTACAGTCTCAGTGAAAGAGTTGCATGAGGACTGTCTCAGGGGACATACTGAAGGAGCGAGCAAGTCTTACCTGATGGAAGGGAGTTCTAGAAGGCAGTTTCAGTTTAGTTCATTTGACATAGTGTCAATCAACTACAGTCTACACTTGGAATTCCAAAGTTACTTGAATGAATCATTCTTGCTGTGTAATGTTATCAATTTAGTATAAAACTAGGTCAATTGGTTAGATTTTACTTTTTCATTAAACTCAAGAAGATAGTAACAGTAAAATACACGTGTCATAAAGTAAAACTATTAAAATACAGACTCAGAGAAGCCTTAATCCTACCCAATCTCCTCTACTCTGTGCTTACCCATCCCTTATTGAGGTATCCTTTGCATTACACACACACACACACACACACACACACACAAACACCCCTTCCCCTGGTTTCTTGCCAAAAAGTAGCATCTTATACAAAATCTGCCACGCCTTGGAATAAAAGCAAAATTTTAAAAATTTAACATTCCAAATTGCTAAATTTACAAAGACTATTTCAAAGAACTATGATTGTTATTAACCCACCCAAGAATAGTGTAAGGAAAATGTTATACAATGAAATAATGTACAATGTAAATATCTTTTGGCAAATGTCAGAAATATAATGTGTAATAAATTTCATTAATCTAGAAGTGACATCTTTAAGAATTAAAATGTTTGAGGAAAGTGAGTTCAGTAGAGATGACAGTGATTCTGGCTAGACTGAAAAAAATCTAGATTTGATAGTTAAAAGCACCTTATGGAGAAAACAACAAGGATTTTTTGTTGATTACAAGTTTCTTATGCACCAATAATGGGGTGGAATTGTTATATGATTTTTAACTTGATTTTAAAAAGCTGCTTTCGCCGGGCATGGTGGCTCGTGCTTGTAAGCTTCAGCCTATGACGCAGCCGGGGTTAGGAATTGTAGTTCAAGTCCCGCCTGGGGCCCGTAGCGAGACCTAGTTCCAAAAAAAATAGCTGGGTGTGGTGGCGCGCGCCTGTAATCCCAGCTACCTGGGAAGCTGAGGCTGGGGATTGCTTGAGTCTGTGGTATCCTGGGCAACGGGAGCCTGTGGTTCCACAGGCAAAAATAGCAAGACCTAGTCTCAAAAAAATAATAATAATAAATAAAAATAAAAATAAAAACTGCTTTCTATGTTATTGCCACCAGAAACTGTATTCTTTGTTAGCTACCAAACCTGTAATAATTCATGTGACATGTTTTAATAGGAACACTGAAAAGAGTACACAGGAAAAAGAGAAAATATTTGAAGAAAAGAACAAAAGGAACCAGAGCTCCCTTCAAGTATTTGAAAGCAGTTATACATAATAAGAGTCGTGTTCTGTGTTCACCTAGAAGGCAAAACCCAAACCAGAAAAAGGATGTCATAAAGAGGAGGACTTCGATTCAACTTCAGAAAAACAATAAGTTGAATGTACTTTCAGTGAAGTCCTATCCCTAAAGTATTTGAGGAGTCTGGAATTCCACAGAGGCAATTTCCAGTGTTTGATAATGGGAGAACTATTTGGATCACGTCTATGATTCTATTTCCTATTCACACCTAAATAGTGTCTGAGAGTAGCCTCCCATTAATAGGTTTTTGAGAGTAGCCTTAAATTTAACAATATAGGTTGTGTAGGTTGTGTTATTCATGATAATGACCTTGATTTACACAGAAAAAATATAACTGCAATCAGTCATATGTCACTCAATGTGACTGGAACTGTAGATATTTCCTAGAGGCTGCTTGTTCTTTAGTAGCTGACAATACTACTGTCAGGGATCATACCTGGCAAGGCAGGTCTAGCTGACAGGTGGGGCTATGCAGTGTCTATCAGAATATGGGACTTGAGCTGGAAATAAACTCATCCCTAGGGAAGAGAGTCCAACATATCAGTAAATCTTCTTAACAGCATCACGGTCATCAACTGGGACAATTTTAGGAGTTGTGCTTCTCACCTAAATTTGTTTCCCAGCTCTCTATGAATACTCCCCGAATTCCTTAAGGGAAAAAGAGATTGTCAGCAAAACTTAAAAGAACTGTGTGGATTAAAATGCCTGTAAGACTTGGGAATACAAGATAATCCTGCTTTGGTGCCTGTCGGACACATAACACAACACAAAAGGAAGGTGCTCTTTCTGTCTCAGCTTAGAGAACAGACTTGCTTGGCTCATTACAAGCTCTAAGAACATGGTGTGACTGCTTTGTGTAGAGGTTTCAGTGCATAAGTTTGGGCAGCACTATAATTTGGTGGTGGAGATGGGGGTGGTGTGTGCTCAGGAAGAGATCATTAGGGCTGTGTCCAATGGCCAAGGAAACTAAAGTGAGGGCCTTGGAAACTATAGAAAGAAGTTCAGGGCTTCTTCACTAGCATCTAGGGATATGTCTTGGTAACTTCCGGTAATAAAAGGGGGAGAACTCAGGTGTAGAAATCCCTTAGAAGAAGGCCAGAGTCAGCAGTCACTTCTACCAAACAGGCATTTCATTGTCCTACACAAGACCTGTCTATAAATGAATAAATCTATGATTTCTTTGATACTTCTTTCACTGAGAAATGGGATCTCTATTCTCGCTCCTTAAATTCGGGCTGCTCAGTGACATACTGTATCACAGAAGTGATGCTGTGTGACTTTGGAGGCTGGGACACAAAGCGTATATAGTTTTCACCTTGTTTATATAGCAAGACTAGAAGGAGTCCCTCATCACCTTGTAATAAGTTTGACTTCCCCAAAGCAATCATGCTATGAGGAGGTTTGGGCACAGGAGGGGAGTACGATTAGGTGTTGTGACTGACTGCCCAAGCTGAATTTCCAACTTCCACCACCAGACAAGTGAAGATACACATTTCAGATTATTCCAGTTGTCACCCACTGAGACACCTCAAGGCATCAAGTCTTCCTAGCTAAGGTCTGAGACTCCAAGGAGCAGACAGAAGACCTTTCTACCATACTTTGTCTGAATTTGGACTGAGAGGGTAACTTTCTGTTTTGTAGAGGGGAAAAACTATACTGTTTGATCTTGGCAGTGATAGTTTGGATGGCATTTATAGACCTCAATTTATAGATTAAGACAACAATAACAACAAACAGGTATTTGAACTTACCTACTTTGAGGTTTTATAGCCAAGATGGACATGCTGACCCAGGAATTTTGATCTTTGGATTTCAAAGTTTATGCTTTCTCTTTATTTTCCCATCTGAATATTGTGGGATGTTAGAGTGATCTCAGAAAATCAAGTAAGATATCTAGAATAAGAAGGTTCAAAAATGTTAGATGAATGGAAGCTAACAAGAATCAATATTAGATAGTGAGGTCAGTCATCCTATGGATATCCTGTAAGGTATGATCTACATACTGTTGCTGATAAAGAAGGCTATCATTTAAAATGGAATCATTGAAAACAAATCTTAGAACTTTCCGTGTTAGGAGAAAGTACTATCAAATGACACAATATTTTTCAGAGGCTGATTTGAAAAATCAAATAGAACATTTAGAGAATTAAAAACCCTGCTTGTTGTGTTTCTAATGAAATTGAGGAAAAAGACGCCATGACTGGTTGATGGTGTTATTTCAGTTTGTGTAGAAATTTGTCCTTATACTAAAAGGGGTGCTTAACTACATTATCAGTTAAAAATCATCTTCATTGACCCTGTTTCTATGTTAAATTTAGTTCCTCGAAGAGATTTTCCTAGGAAGAGAAAGTACAATGAATCTAGCAAAGCTCATTCAGGCTGTATTTTGGTTTTCAATATAGAGGAATGCTAGCATTTCGATTAATCAAGCAGTTTTACATGTAGATCCTGACAATGGGAGTGAGGCTTGCCTTCTGGACTCATGGTATTCCTATCAATCTGCAGATATCCTGTTTCAGAAGTCAGTAAGACAGCTTTTGTATCTCTTGAATCACTGTAAACACAATAGGGAGGTCACAGGGACTTCCCTCCTCATGGGAAGTCCAAAAATGCAGAGTCTACACTAAGTTTCTCATGACTTGATGTTTAAGTGACTTCGGTGATTAAACGACACCATCAGGATCCACAACAACGAGTATGGTTTCTCACTCCTAGTCCTCCCTGGAATAGTAGCCTCTCCTTTCAAGATTACTGAACTGGGCTTCTTTAGTTGATTTTATTCTGTAATTGAGCTTCTTAAAGGGAATTTACTTTTCTTCTTTTAATTTGCTTATTTGGTACATGCTTATTTGGTGCAGAGAACGCCTTGGATTAGTGTACTTTCATAAAAGGCACAAAAATATTTAAACTATTTTGAATGATTTTCCCGAAAATACAAATGGTTAAAAAGCTTGGATGCTTCAGCTGTCTAGAACGATGTGTGCCTGTACAGACCCTTGCACATGGCCGGGGCTCCGCTGACATTTATTCAGTGAACCTGGAAAACGAGAAATACAGTAAGAGACATTTTAGTGGTCCACCAGGGGAAGAAAGGGAGCTTTTTAAACTTCCATTTAGACCCACTGGACAAGTCAAACCTTTCGATGAAACGCATACAAGCATCCTTCTGGGAGGAGAGCTGCTCCTAAACCCATTCCTATCAAATTCTGCTTGGCAGTCTCAAGCTTTTTTTTTTTTTTTAATGACCGAGAGGTTCGTGGTCATGGAAATAACGTAAGTAGGATGGGCTTCCCCGTCTTCCTCCCTCTAGGATTTCCACTTCTTCTCCAACGCCACCCCGGTATTTGTCGTAAATTCCACATCGCAGAACCGGCTTTGAACAGAGAAGTCTGGACCCGGAGCCATGGAAACCGCCGAGCGGCGGAAGCTGGCGAGCTCCAAAGCGGGCAGGAGGGGCTTGCCGGCCTCCCCAGTCGACGGCGCGAGGGCGCGCCTGGGATGACGTCACGCAC
>PVHY01027071.1:0-16631 GCA_004024945.1 Uropsilus gracilis
CCCCCCGACAGTCCCGCACTCCCAAAGCCCCAGCGCCCATCCTGCTCTGCTCAAGGCCGCTGCAGCTGGGAGCTGGGATGGGCACAGCACTCCGGCACTGATGGGCAAGAGGCCTTGTGGACATGGCCCAGGATTCCTGAGGTTTGTGGACATGTCCCAGGAAGCCCCAAGGCTTCAACTGGGCAGACGTGATGGTGATTGGGAGCGGGCCAGGGCCTGGCATTCTAGCCATATTCTTGCCTGCACTGCCTGGTTTCGGTGGTGGTGTTCGGTGGAGCCAGAGACGGAGCCAGAGACGGGCGGACCGAATGCAGATGGAAAGCCGCCCCGGAGGTTGGGGAGCAGGGTGGCTCCAAGTGCCAGCTCTGCCCTCAGGGAAGGTACCTTCCAAGTTGTGAGAGCTCTGCACCTCCCTGCTGCCACCAGGAAGGGCTGCAGGAACCCTCGGTGGCTCCGGGGTGCCTGTGTCCCGAGGCAGGCCATCCGTCGGCAGCTTGTTTGTTTGGTGGCTGACGCTCTCCACCTCGGGCTGTCCTGTCAGGCCACAGAGCTGAGGGGGCTCCGCGCTGTCAGCGTGGAGGTGGCCGTTGGCAGGAAGCCGTGGCGTGCATGAGCGCGCGCATGTGTGTGTGTCCCGGCTGGCAAGCTGACACAGAGGGACTCCCTCTATCGCCTGGCCTGCCCACGGCCTCGCTCAGGTCCATGGGCGCCTTCTGCACCACCTCACCTCAACCCTGCCAAGCCGGCGATGCTTCTCCATGAGGGCAGCCGGGCTTGGGGCCGGCCCCTTGTCATGACCATCGCCAAGGCAGCTCTGCACGCAGTGGACGAGTCTCCACAGGACACTGAGGACCGCTGGGCTTGCCGCCGTCTTCCACCGGAGGCTCTCGCGCTGGAGGCAGAGCTGTGAGACTGGTCATCGGGCGCCAAGCCCATCATCTACTGGCCGACCTCGTCCATCAGGTCAGAGAGCGGACCCGCACAGCGTGGCTGCCCCTCCATGGCTCCGACTGCCAGCCGGCCTCTGCCTGGTCACTGTGGTGACACTGGTCAAAAGGCCCCTGGGCATTCCACCTAGAATCCTGCTGGCCAATGGCAGCCCCCCTGGCTCACTTCCTGGTTGCTTGGGACTGGCTGGAGTGGGAGGGGTGGGTGGTAACCAGGAAGTGATTCCTACGAATCAGGTCGTGCTTGACCCTTAAAGGCAGACCTGACCTCCTCCTCCGGGGGCGGCCAGCAAGATGCAGTCCAAGAGAAGGGAGTGGGGATGGAGGGGAGTCCCTTGACACGCCCTTCACCCGGACGAGCCCTGGCCCATCTCAGTGACCGTTTGGCAACTGTGGAGGAGGAACGAAGCCATCCTCACCAACACCGGCAAGTGGAAAAGGAGTCAATAGGCAGCCAGCTGGCCTTGACCGCCATCCCGTAAAGGTCCACCGTGTGTGAGGTCGTCAGCGGTGGAATCCCTCCCAAGTCACACCTTGTGTGGATACGATACAAGACACGATACTGACCCAGCCACCTCCAGAAAGTCCGACCCTAGGGCTCTCATTCACTGGAAATACGTCAAGAGGAACATACAAATGTTAACATTGGAGGGCAGAAATGTCAGTGACAGAGCGGTTCAGCAGCAACCTGTGTCCATTTGTAGACAGATACTCAGGCCCGCAGGCCCGCACGCATGCGTGCACACATGAACTTCACACCCAGGTTGGTGTGATAGTAGATCATTCTGTCTGCTCTCTCTACACACATATACTTGTGTATAATGTCCATTCAAAAAGGGAAACCAACCTGGATCTCCTTCTATTCCTTTGTGAACCACCAATCTGTGCCAACCAAGCATCTTCGAGGGAAGCTTCCTGGATGCTAGACTTTGGGATGGCGCCTGGCTGTTTTCCGTTGGACAGTTTTCCATCATCCTTGACATTTTCCATGGGTGGGCATGCCGTAGGACCTGCCGTGAGCACCTGGGCTTCCTACGGACACTGGCCTGGCTGGCCCTGGAGTGTCCATGATGTCCACCTGCCTGTGTTGGGGGCGCCTTTATTATGTTGGGGGGGCTGAAGCCCAGTAACCAGTGCAATAGGTCTTCCCTTATGATGTCACAGTGCCCTTGAGGCTGCCTGGGCCCTGGGAGCAATGTCCCTCTCTCTAGAGGTGTGAGCCTGTTTTGGTTCCCCACAACCATAAGGTGTTAATTCTTGCCCGATGGAGGGCTAGGTGAACATGTGCACCAGTGATTTGAAGGCGGAAGGAAAGCACAGAGGGCCTGGGCCCAGTCTGGCTCGTTGGCAATGTGTGGTGACGGGAGGAGGGCTGCGGAGAAGAGAGGTCTGGCTTGTTTGTACTACTTGAACAACGTACAGTGATTTCATCCCTGAACTTCAAAGTACAGGGAAGTTCCAATAAAATATGAACTGCTCTGTTGGAGTCTGTTCGGATTCAGGAGCATTCTCACTGAAAACGATTGCAGTTCTCCTGAATGCTGAAATGTGCAGGATTGAAGAAAACCTATTTCTAAGATGTGCTTGAATTCATTAAACTAAAGAATTGGAGTCAAGATTCATTGGTATCCTCTTCTACTCCACAAAGTGTACAGGATATAGAGATTTCAAGCCTAAACATAAAAGTAAAGAGAAGGTACAGCAAGATATAAACCTCTCCTTTGGACTCTCTGGATTCATTAGCATTTTCACCGAAAACGTTGGCACTTAGCCTGACAGGCCAAAATTCACTGGATTTTGATTGAAAACATGGATTTCTAAGAAGTGCTAGAAATCATGATACTTAGAGTTAGAGGTGAAATGGACTTGTATCCTATTTTATACCTTTAATTGTACAGCATAGAGAGATTTCATCTGTAAGCATCAAAGTACAGAGAAGTTACAGTAAGATATAAACAACTCTATTGCAGTCTCCTTGAATTGAGACGTGTTCTCACAGAAAAGGCTGGCAGATACCCAGAAACACCGAAAGCCACAGGAATTTAAATGAAAACAGGTTTATAAGAAGTGCTAGAAATCATGAAACTTAGAGGTGGATTTGAAATGGGCTTGTATCCTATTTTACACCTTGAAGTGTACAACAGAGAGAGATTTCATCTCTAAACATCAAAGTACAGAGAAGTTACAGTAAGATATAAACTGCTCCTTTGCAGTCTGCTTGGATTCATATGTGTTCTCACAGAAAAGACTGGCAGGTACCTGGAAAGGCTGCAATCCACAGAAATTTGAATGAAAATAAGGTTTACTAAGAAGAGCTAGAAATCATGAAACTTAAGAGCTGGAGGAGAGATGGACTAGTATCCTACTTTACTACTAGATGTATACAGCATAAAGACATTTTATCTCTAAATATAAATGTAAAGAGAAGTTACAGTAAGATATATACTGCTCCATTGTGTCTGTTTAGATTCAAGAGCATTCTCGCTGACAAAGCTGGCAGTTTGCTGGAAAAGCCGAAATCTGAGTTTTGATTGAAAACAAGGGTATATATGAAGTGCTAAAAATGATGAACTTAAGAGCTGGAGCAAGATGGACTGGTATCCTATTCTACTCCTTGAAGTAGTACAACATAGAGAGATTCCATCTCTAAACATGAAAGTATAGAGAAGTTACAGTAAGATATATAATACTCCTTTGGAGTCTCTTTGGATTCAGGAGTGTTCTTGCTCAAAACGTTCACTTTCAGCTAAAAGTCCAAAATCTGCAGGATTTTGAATGAAAACAAGGGTTCCTAAGAAGTACTAGTAATCATGAAACTGTAGACCAGGAGGTGAGGTGGACTGGTATCCTATTTTACTCCTTGAAGTGTAAAACATAGAGAGATCCTCTCTAAACATCACAGTAAGAGACATTACAGTAAGATCTAAACTGCTCCTTTGAAGTCTGTTTGGATTCAGAACTATTCTCACTGAAAACTCTGACAGTTCATGGGAAAGTCCGAAACTGCAGGATATTTGAATGAAAACAGAGGTTTTAAGAAATGCTAATATCATGAAACATAAGAGCTAGAGGTGGGATGACTGGTATCCTACTCTACTGCTTGAAGTGTAAAGCATAGAGAGATTTCATCTATAAACATCAAAGTAAAGAGATGTTACTGTAAGATATAAACTGCTCCTTGGGAGTCTGTTTGGATTCAGGAGTATTCTCACTGAAAAGGCTGATAGTTCACGGGAAAAGCTGAAATTAGAAGGATTTTGAATGAAAACAGGATTTTTAAGAAATGCTAGTATCATGAAACGTATGAGCTAAAGGAGAGATGAACTGGTATCCTATTCTCCTCCTTGAATTCTACAACATAGAGAGTTTTCATGTCTAATCATCACAGCACAGCGAAGTTAGAGTAAGAATAAAAACCTCCTTGGGAGTTTTTTTGGATTCAAGAGAGTTCTCTCTGAAAACATTTGTATTTACTTGGAGGCCGAAATCCGCAGGTTTTTGAATGAAAACAAATGTTTCTAAGAAGTGGTAGAAATCATAAAACTGCAGAGCTGGAGCGAGATGGACTGGTATCCTATTATACTCCTTGAAGTAATACACATAGAGAGATTTCAACTCTAAACATCAAAGCATGGAGTAGTTACAGTAAAATATAAAATGCTCCTTTGGATCTGTTTGGCTTCAGGAGCGTTCTTGCAGAAAATGCTGGCAGTACACCTGAAAGCCAAAATCCTCAGGATTTTGATTGAAAACAAGGGTTTCTAAGAAGCGCTAGAAATCATGAAATTTAGAGGTGGAAGTGAAATGGACTTGTATCCTATTTTATACTTTGAAGTGTATAACAGAGAGAGATTTCATCTCTAAACATCAAAGTACAGAGAAGTTACAGTAAGATATATACTGCTCCTTTGCAGTCTGCTTGGATTCATATGTGTTCTCACAGAAAAGGCTGGCAGGTACCTGGAAAGGCCACAATCCACAGGAATTTGAATACAAGCAAGGATTACTAAGAAGTGCTAGAAATCATGAAATTTAAGAGCTGGAGGAAAGATGGACTAGTATCCTACTCTACTACTTGAAGTGTACACCATAGAGAGATTTTATCTCTAAATATCAAAGTAAAGAGAAGTTACAGTAAGATATAAACTGCTCCTTTGGAATCTGCTTGGATTCTGGAGCGGTATCATTCAAAACGTTTGTATTCTCGTGAAAGGCAGAAGTCACAGGATTTTGAATGAAAACAAGGGTTTCTAAGAAATGCTAGAAATCATGAAGCATAAGAGTTGTATGTTAGATGGACTGGTATTCTATTCTACTCCTTGATGTGTACGACATAGAGAGAACTGATCCCTAAACTTCAAAGTACAAAGGAGTTACAGTAAGGTATAAACTGCTCCGTTAGGTCTTTTTGGATTCAGGAGCATTCTCAATGAAAATGCAGGCAGTTTGACTGAAAGACGGAAATTCGCAGGATTTTGAATGAAAACAAGGCTTTTTAAGAAGTGCTAGAAATCAAGAAACTGATGAGATGGAGGTGAGATGGACTGGTTTATATTCTACTCCCTGAAGTGTACAACATAGAGACATTTTGTCAAAATAAATAGAATTGACACAAGATACAAACTGATCATTTGGAGTCTTCTTGGATTCAGGAGCATTCAGCTGAAATCTGTGGCAGTTTGCTTGAAAGGCCTAAATACGCAGGATTTTGAAGAAAACATGGGATTCTAAGAAGTGCTAGAAATCATGAAATTTAAGAGCTCGAGCGAGATCAACCGGTATCCTATTCTATTCCTTGAATTAGTACAACATAGAGAGATTTCAACTCTAAATATCAAAGCATAGAAAATTTACAGTAAGATATAAATGCTCCTTTGGAATCTCTTTGGATTCAGGAGCATTCTTGCACAAAACGTATGCCTTCGCCTAAAGTCCACAATCTGCAGGATATTGATTGAAAACAAGGGTTTCTAAGAAGTGCTGAAAATCATGAAACCCAAGACCTGGTGGTGAGGTGGACTGGTATCCTATTTACTCCTTGAAGTGCAAAACATAAAGAGATCCTCTCTAAATATGAAAGTAAAGAGATGTTACATTAAGATCTAAACTGATCCTTTGGAGTCTGTTTGGATTCAGGAGGATTCTCGCTGAAAATGCTGACAGTTCGCGGGAAAGGCCGCAATCCGCAGAATTTTTAATGAAAAAAGATTTTTTAAGAAATGTTAGTATCATGAAACTTAAGATCTGGAGGTGAGAGGACTGGTATCCTATTCTACTAATTGATATGTACAACATTAAGAGATTTCATCCCTAACATCAACGTACAGAGAAGTTTTATTAATATATAAACTGCTCCTTCAGAGACTACTTGATTCATGAACGTTCTTGCTGAAAATGCAGACAGCTTGAATGAAAGGCTGAAATCCGCAGGATTTTGCTTGAAAACAAGGGTTTCTAATAGTGCTAGAAATCATGAAACTTAAGAGCTGGAGGTGAGATCGACTCATATCCTATTGTACTCCTTTAAGTTTAAAACACAAGATTTCATCTCTAACATCAAAGTACAGAGAAGTTACAAAAAGATATAACTGCTCCTTAGTAGTCTTTTGATTCAGGAGCAAACTCGAAGAAAATGCTGGCAGTTCACCTGAAAGCTGAAATCCACAGGATTTTAATTGAAAGCAAGGGTTTCTATGAGTACTAGAAATCATGAAACTTAGAGGTGGAGGTGAAATGGACTTGTATGCTATTTTACACCTTGAAGTGTACGAAATAGAGAGATTTCATCTCTAAACATCAAAGAACAGAGAAGTTAGATATAAGATATAAACTGCTCCTTTGCAGTCTTCTTAAATTCAGACACGTTCTCACAGAAAAGGCTGGCAGGCACCCAGAGAGGCCAAAATCCACAAGAATATGAATAAAACAAGGGTTACTAAGAAGTGCTAGAAATCATGAAACTTAAGAGGTGGAGGAGTGATTGACTAGTATCCTATTCTACTCCTTGAAGTGTACAGCATGGAGAGATTTCATCTCTAAATATCAAAGTCAAGAGAAGTTACAGTAAGATATAAACTGCTCCTTTGGAGTCTGTTTGGATTCTGGAGCGGTCTCTTTGAAACGTTTGTATTCACCTGTTTGGATTCTGGAGCAGTCTCATTCAAAACATTTGTATTTGCCTTCAATGAAGAAATCACAATATTTTGAATGAAAACAAGGGTTTCTAAGAAGTGCTAGAAATCATGAAGCAAGAGTTGGAGGTGAGATGTGCTGCTATCCCATTCTACTCCTTGAAGTGTACAACATAGAGAGATTTCATCTCTTAACATCAAAGTTTAGATAAGTTACAATAAGATATAAACAGATTCATTGAGTCTGTTTATATTGAGGGGTGTTCTAGCTGAAAACATTTGCAGTTCACCAGAAAGGCCGAAATCTGCAAGATTTTGAAATAAAACATGAGTTTCTAAGACATGTTAGAAATAATGCAACTGCAGAGTTGGAGGTGACAGGGACTGGTTTCCTATTCTACTCCTGAAGTGTACAACATAGATAGATTTCATCACTAAACATCAAAGTACAGAGAAGTAATATTAATATATAAACTGCTTCTTTGGAGTCTGTTTGGATTAAAGAATGTTCTCGCTGAAATCGCTAGCAGTTCGCCAGAAATGCCGAAATTCGCAGGATATTGAATCATAACAAGGGTTTCTAAGAAATGCTAGTATCAAGAAACATAAGAGCTGGAGGTGAGATGGACTGGTATCCTATACAACTCCTTGAAGTGTACAACATACAGAGATTTCATCCCTAAACATCAAATTACAGAAAATTTACAGTGAGATATAAACTGCTCCTTTAGAGTCTGTTTGGATTCAGGAGTGTTCTCACAGAAAACATTGGAGTTTACCTTAAAAGCCGAGATCTGTAGCATTTTGAATTTAAACAGGGTTTCTAAGAAGTGATAGAAATCATGAAACTTAAGAGCTGGTGGCGAGGTGGAATTTTATCCTATTCTACTCCTTGATGTGTACAGCATAGAGAGATTTCATCACTAAAGATCAAAGTACAGAGAAGTTACAATAAGATATAAAGTGCTCCTTTGGAGTGTGTTTGGATTCAGCACCGTTCTGGCTGAAAAATTTGGCTGGCTGCCGGAAAGGCCGAAATCCATGGGATTTTTTTATGAAAACATAGGATTCTAATACATGTTATTAACATGTCACATAAAAGCTGGAGGGGAGATGACTGGCATTCTATTCTATTACTTTATATGTACAACATAGAGAGATTTCATCTCTAAACATCAAATTACAGAGAACGTACAATAAGATATAAACTGCTCCTTTGGAATCTGTTTGGATTGAAAAGTGTTCTCTCTGAAAATGCTAGCAGTTCGCCGGAAATGCCGAAATTCGTAGGATATTGAATCAAAACAAGGGTTTCTAAGAAATGCTAGTATCAAGAAACATAAGAGCTGGAGGTGAGATGGACTGGTATCCTATTCAACTCCTTGAAGTATACAACTTAGAGAGATTTCATCCCTAAACATCAAAGTACAGAGAATTTACAGTGAGATATAAACTGCTCCTTTAGAGTCTGTTTGGATTCAGGAGTGTTCTCACAGAAAACATTGGAGTTTACCTGAAAAACCGAGAGCTGTAGCATTTTTAATTAAAACAGGGTTTCTATGAAGTGATAGAAATCATGAAACATAAAAGCTGGAGGTGAGATGGACTTTTATCCTTTTCAACTCCTTAAAGTGTACAACATATTAGAGAGATTTCATCTCTAAACATCTAAGTATGGAGAAGTTACAGTAAGATATAATTGCTCCATTGAGTGTTTGGATTCACAATCATTCTAGCTGAAAATGTTGGCAGTTCACTAGAAAGGCTGAAATCCTCAGGAATTTGGAAGACATCAAGGGTTTCTAAGAAGTACTAGAAATCATGAAACTTCAGAGCTGGAGGTGACATGGACTGGTATCCTATTCTACTCCTGAAGTATACAGCATAGAGAGATTTCATCTCTAAATATCAAAGTACAGACAGGTTTCAGTAAGATATAAACTGCTCCTTTGAAGTCTGTTTGGATTCAGGAGCGTTCTCACTCAAAATGTTTGCATTCACCTGAAAGGCCGAAATCTTCAGGATTTTGAATAAAAACAAATGTTTCTAAGAAGTTCTAAATCATGAAACTGCAAAGCTGAATGTGAGATGAACTGGTATCCTATTCTACTCCTTGATGTGTACTTCATAGAGAGATTTCATCTTTAAATTTCAAGGTAAGTAGAAATTGCTGTAAGGTACAGATTGTTCCCTTGGAGTCTGCTTGGATTGAGGAGCGTTCTTGCAGAAAACGCTGGCAGTTCACCTGAAAAGCTGAAATATGCAGGATTTTGATTGAAAACAAGGGTTTCTAAGAAGTGCTAGAAATCATGAAACTTAAGTGCTGGAGATGAGCTGGACTGGTACTCTATTCTACTCCTTGAAGTATACTACTTTGAGAGATTTCATCTCTAAACATCAAAGTACAGATAAGTTACAGTAACATAAACTACTATTTGGAGCATGTTGGATTCAGGTGCGTTCTCGCTGAAAAAGCTGTCAGTTCACCTGAAAGACTGAAATCAGCAGGATTTTGAATGAAGACAAGGGTTACTAAGAAGAGCTAAATCATGAAACTAAATTGCTGAAGGTGAGATGGACTGGTATTCTATTCTACTCCTTGAAGTGTACAAAGTAGAGAGATTTCATCTCTACATGTCTAAGTATAGAGAAGTTACAGTATGATATAAACTGCTCCTTTGGATTCTGTTTGGATTTAAGAGCATTCTTGCTGAAAATATGACATTTTGCCTGAGAGACCAAAATACTCAGGAATTTGATGAAACAAGGGCTAATAAAATGTTCTAGAAATCATGACTTAAGAGCTGTATGTGAGATTGTTAATATACTATTCTACTCCATGAAGTGTACAACATAGCAAGATTTCATCTCTAAACACCAAAGTACATAGAAGTTAGGTAAGATATAAACTGTTCCTTTGGAGTCTGTTTGGATTCAGGAGCTTTCTCGCTGAAACATCTGGCATTTTCTGAGAGACTGATATCCATATTAATTTGAATGAAACAAGGGTAAATAACAAGTGGTAGAAACCATGACTTAAGAGCTAGAGGTGAGATGCACAGCAATAATATTCTACTTCATGAAGTGTACAACATAGAGAGATTTGATCTCAAGATATCAAAGTATGGAGAAGTTAAGTAAGATATAAACTGCTCCTTTGGAGTCTGTTTTTTATTCAGAGAGTTTTCAAGAAAACGCTGGCATTTCACTTGAAAGGTCAAAATCTGTAGGAATTTGAATGAAATAAATGTTAAGAACAAGTAAAGAAATCATGACTTAAGAGCTGGAGGTGAGATGGAATGGTATCCTGATCTACTCAATCAAGTGTACAGCATAGAGAGATTTCATCTCTAAACATCAAGTTATAGAGTAGTTAAATAAGATATAAACTGCTCCTTTAGAGTCTTTTTGTATTCAGGAGCTTTCTCATTGTAAAGGCAGGCAGTTCACCTGACAAGCCAAATTCCGCAGGAATGTAAGAAACAAGGGTTAATAACAAGTGCAAGAAAACATGACTTAAGAGCTGGAGGTGATATGGACAGCTATACTATTTTACTCCATGAAGTGTACAACATAGTGAAATTTCATCTGCAAACATCAATCTACAGAGAGTTAATGAAGAGATAAACTGCTCCTTTAGATTCTATTTGTATTCAGGGAGAGTTAATGAAGAGATAAACTGCTCCTTTAGATTCTATTTGTATTCAGGACCGTTCTCGCTGAAAACGCAGGTAGTTTGTCTAAAAGGCTGAAATCCGCAGGAAACTGAATAAAATAAGGGTTAAAACAAGAGCTAGAAATCATGACTTAATAGCTGGAGGTGAGATTGACTGTTAACCTATTATATTTCTTGAAGTGTACAACAAAGAGCGATTTCTTAATAAACATCGAAGTACAGAGAAGTTACAGTAAGTTATAAACGTTTCCTTTGGAGTTTGTTTGGATTCAGGTTCATTCTTGCTGAAAATCTGGCAATTCGACTGAGAGACCAAAATCTGCAGGAATTTGAATGAAACAAGGGTTAATAAGAGGTCTAGAAATCATGACTTAGAGCTGGAGGTGAGATGGACATCTATCCTGTTCTACTTCATGAAGTGTACAACATAGAGAGAGATTTCATATCTAAACATCAAAGTACAGAGAAGTAAGATATAAACTGCTCCTTTGGAGTCTCTTTGGATTCAGGAGCATTTTTGCTGAAAATGCTGGGTTTCTCCTGAAAGGCCGATATCCATAGGAATTTGAATGAAACAAGGGTTTATAACAAGTGCCAGAAATCCAAAGGAAATGGAATAAAACAGTGGATAATAAGAAGTGCAAGAAATCATGACTTAAGAGCTGGAGGTGAGATTGAGTGCTGTCATATTCTATTCATGACGGGTACAACATAGCATGATTTCATGTCTAAACATCAAACTACAGAGAAGATACAGTAAGATATAAACTGCTCTTTTGAAATCTCTTTGAATTAGGTGTGTTCTTGCTGAAAAAGCTGGTTATTTGCATAAAGGCAGATATCCACAGGATTTTGAATGGAAACAAGGGTTTGTAATAAGTGCTAGAATTAATGAAACTTAAGAGGTGGAAGTGAGATGGACTAGTATTCTATTAAACTCCTTGAGATATACAAAATGGAGAATTTTCATCTCTAAACATCAAAGTACAGACACTTTACAGTAAGATATATACTTCTCCTTAGGAGCCTGTTTCATTTCAGCAGCATTCTCAATGAAAAATATTAGTTCTCCTGAAAGGCCAAAATCCGCTGGACTTTTGAATGAAAACAAGGGTTTGTAATAAGTGCTATAAATCATGGAACTTAAGAGGTGGAAGTGAGATGGACTGATATTCTATTCTACTCCTTGAAATATACAACACAGAGAGAATTCATCCCTAAAATTCAAAGTACAAAGAAGTTACAGTAAGATATAAACTGCTCCTTTGGAGTCTGTTTGGATTCAGGAGCATTCACACTGAAAATGCTGGCAGTCGCCTAAAATGCCGAACACAGATTTTGAATGAAAATACAGTTTACTAAGAACTACTAGAAATCATGAAATTAAGAGCTGGAGGTGATGTGAAGTGTTATTCTATTCTACTCCTTGAAGTATACAAAGTAGAGAGACTTCATCTCTGAACATCAAAGTACAGAGAAGTTACATAAGATATAAACTGCTCCTTTGAGCCTGATTTGATTCAGGTGCATTCTTGCCGAAAAAGCTGTCAGTTCACCTGAAAGGCCGAAATCTGCAGGATTTTGAATGAAAACAAGGGTTTGTAAGAAGTGCTAGAAATCATGAAACTTAAGTGCTGGAGGGGAGATTGACTGGTTCCTATTCTACTCCTTGAATTGTATAGCATAGAGATATTTCATCCCTAAATATCAAAGTACTGAAAAGTTATATTAAGATATAAACTTCTCCTTTGGAGCTTGTTTGGATTCAGATGTGTTCTTGCTGAATAAGCTGGAAGTTCACCTGAAAGGCTGAAATCCACAGGATTTTAATGAAAACAAGGTTAATAAATTGCTAGAAATCATGACTTAAAAGCTGGAGGTGAGATTGACTTAAATATTTTTCTATTCCAAGAAGTGTACAACATAGAGTGTTTTCATTGCTAAACATCAAAATACAGAGAATTTACACTAAGACATAAACTGCTCCTTTGGAGTCTTTCTGGATTCAGGAGCGATCTTGCTGAATAGGCTGGCATTTTGCCTTAGAGAACCAATCCACAGTAATTTGAATGAAACAAGGGTCAATAAGAAGTGTTAGAAATCATAATTTAAGAGGTGGAACTGAGATGGACTGGTATTCTATTCTCCTTGTACTGTACAACATAGAGAGAACTGATCCCTATATATCAAAGTACAGAGAAGTTACAGTAAGTTATAAACTGCGCCTTTGGAGTCTGTTTAGATTCAGGAGTGTTCTCACTGAAAATGCTTGCATTTCACCTGATAGACATAAATCCTCAGGAATTTGAATGAAACAAGGGTTAATAACCAGTGCTAGAAATCATGACTTAAGAGCTGGAGGAGACATGGAGAGCTATCCCATTCTACTCCATGAAGTGTACAACAGAGAGAGATTTCATATTTAAACTTCATAGTACAGAGAAGTTATTGTAAGATATAGATTGATCCTTTGGAGTCTCTGAATTCAGGAGAGTTCTCGCTGAAAATATTGGCAGTACACCTGAATTGACGAAATCCCAGGAAGTTGTATGAAACAAGGGAAAATAACAAGTGCTAAAAATCATGACTTAAGAGCTGAGGTGAGATGGACAGCTATCCTATTCTACTCCATGATGTTACAACAGAGACAGATTTAATCTCTAAACATCAAAGTAAAGAGAAGTTAAGTAATATATAAACTGCTATTTTGGAGTATGTTTGGATTGAAGAGCGTTCTCGCTGAAAACTGGCATTTCACCTGAGAGACGGAAATCTGCAGGAATATGAATGAAACAAGGGATAAGAAGAAGTGCTAGAAGTCAGGACTTAAGAGCTAGAGGTGAGATGGACAGCTATGCTATTCTACTCCATGAAGTGTACAAAATAGATAGATTTCATCTCTGTACATCAAAGTACAGAGCAGTTATAGTAAGATATAAACGTCTCCTTTGGAATCAGTTTGGATTCAGAAGCGTTTTCTCTGAAAATGTTGGCAGTTCGCCTGAAATGCCGAAATCAGTAGGAATTTGAATGAAATAAGCATTAAAAACAAGTGCTAGATATCATGACTTAAGAGCTGGAGGTGACATGGAGTGGAATCCTGTACTACTCAATGAAGTGTACATCATAGAGAAATTTCATCTCTAAACATCAAAGTATAGAGAAGGTAAGTTAGATATCAGTTGCTCCTCTTGAGTCTTTTTGGATTCAGGAGCATTCTCGCTATAAGCAGTTCACCTTAAAAGCTGAATTCCGCAGGAATGAAGGAAACAATGGTTAATAACAAATGGAAGAAATCATGACATAAGAGCTGTAGGTGAGATTGATTGATATCATATTCTACTCCATGAAGTGTACAACATAGAGAGATTTCATCTCTGAACATCAAAGTACCGAGAAGTTACAGTAAGATATAAATGTCTCCTTTGGAGTCAGTTTGGATTCAGGAGTGTTGTCGCTAAAAAAGCTGGCATTTCAACTGAAAGATCGAAATCCCCAGGAATTTGAATGAAGCAAGTGTTAATAACAAGTGCTAGAGAGATGGACAGCTACACTATTCTACTCCATGAAGTGTACAAGATACAGAGATTTGATCTCAAAACATCAAAGTACAGAGAAGTTAGTTAAGATATAAAGTGCTCCTTTGGAGTCTGTTTGGATGTAGGAGTTTTTTGCTGAAAACGCAGGCAGTTTGCCTGAAATGCCGAAATCAGTAGGAATTTGAATGAAATAAGCATTAAAAACAAGTGGTAGATCATGACTTATGAGTTGGAGTTGAGTTGGATGGGTATCCTGTTCTATCCATGAAGTGTACAACATAGAGAGATTTCATCTCTAAACAACAAAGTATACAGAAGTTAAGTAAGATATAAACTGCTCATTTTTAGTCTTTATGGATTCAGAAGTGTTCTCGCTGAAAATGCTGGCAGTTCACCTGAAAGTCCGAAATCTGTAGGAATAAATGATACAAGGTTTATTAACAACTGCAAGAAGTCATGACTTAAGAGTTGTAGTAGAGATGAACAGCTATCATATTCTACTCCATGAAGTGTACAACATAGAGAGATTTCATCACTAAACATCAAAGTACAGAGAAGTTAAGTAATATATAAACTGCTCTTTTGGAGTATGTTTGGATTCAGGAGTGTTCTCATTGAAAACACTGGCAGTTCCCCTGAAAGTCTGAAAACCGCAAGAATGAATGAAACAAGGGTTAATAAAAACTGTTAAAATCATGACTTAAGAGCTGAGATGAGATATACAGCTATCCTATTCTACTTCATGAAGTGCACAATATAGACAAATTTCATCTCCAAACATAATATTACAGAAAATTTACAGTAAGATCTGAAATGCTCCTATGGAGTCAATTTTGATTCATGACCGTTCTTGCTAAAAAGGCTGGCATTTTGCCCAAAATAACAAAATCCGCAGGAGTATGAATGAAAAAGGGTTAATACCAAGAGATAGAAATATGACTTAAAAGCAGGAAGTGAGATGGTCAGCTCTGATATTCTACTCCATAAAGAGTACAACATAGCATGATTCATGTCTAGACATCAAGGACACAGCAGTTACACTAAGATATAAACTGCTCCTTAGAAGTCTATTTGGTTTCAGGCGCATTCACCTGAAAACGATGACATTTTGCCTGAAAGTTCGAAATCTGCAGGAATTTGAATGAAACTAGGGATAATAACAAGTGCTAGAAATCGTGATGTAAGACCTGGAGGTGAGGTTGGTTGGTATCCTATTCTATCCCATGAAGTGTACAACATAGGGAGAGTTAATCTCTAAACATTAAAATACAGAGAAGTTAAGTAATATATAAACTTCTCTTTTGGAGCATGTTTGGATTTAAGAGCGTTCTTGCTGAAAACTCTGGCATTTCACCTGAGAGATGGAAATCCGCAGGAATATGAATGAAACAAGGGATAAGAAGTGCTAGAAGTCATGACTTAAGAGTTAGAGGTGAGATGGACTGCTATCCTGTTCTACTCCATGAAGTGTACAACTTAGATTTCTTCTCTAAACATAAAAATATAGTGAAGTTACAGTAAGATATAAATGTCTCAGTTAGAGTCAGTATGGATTCAGGATCGTTCTTGTGATAAGGCTGGCATTTCACCTGAAAGACAGAAATACGCAGGAATTTGAATGAAACAAGGGTTCATAAGAAGTCAGGAAAACATGACTTAAAAGCTGGAGGTGAGATGGACAGCTAGCATATTCTACTCCTTGAAGTGTACAGGATAGGGAGATTTCATCTCTAAATCAAAGTACAGAGAATTTACCGTAAGATATAATCTGCTCATTTGTTCTGTTTGGATTCAGGAGCGTTCTCGCAAAAAAGCTGGCATTTTGCCTGAAAGGACAAAATCCGAGTAATACGAATGAAACAAGGGTAAATATGATGTGCTAGAAATCGTGAAACTTGAGCTGTAGGTGATATTGACTGGTGTCCTATTCTACTGCCTGAAGTGTACAACATGTAGATATTTCATCTCTAAATATCAAAGTACAGAGAAGTTACAGTAAGAACTGTACTGTAAAAGTACTGCATCGCAGTCTGTTTGGATTCAGGAGAGTTCTCGCTGATAGAGCTGGCATTTCGCCTGAAAGACCAAACTCCCCAGAAATTTGAATGAAACAAGGGTTAATAAGAAGTGCTAGAAATAAAAGAAAAGCCACAGCAAGACACATCATCGTAAAACTTTCTAGAACCCAAGATAAGGAAAAAATAATGAGAATGGCTAGAGAAAAGAAACAGACAACCTACAAAGGAAAATCCATTAGACTGACCTCAGATTTTTCTGAAGAGACACTCCAGGCAAGGAGAGAATGGAGTCACATCTACAAAAAACTCCAAGAAAAAAT
>PVHY01027072.1:0-16630 GCA_004024945.1 Uropsilus gracilis
TCCCTCTCCTTCTCTCACGCCTACAAATAACTATTTACCTTCCAGCCTCTCTGCACAGCCCCCTCTCCTAGGAAGCCCTCCCTGACTCAGCTACTTCCACCCATACACACTCTGACCTTCTCCAGAGTCCTGCCAGGTGCCTGCCAGGTCCTTTGACCCTGGAGCCTGCTGACTCCCCCCCCACCCCCCAAGCTTCCATTCCAGCTGTCACAAGAACAATCTCTTCCCCAGAGCTGTGACCCCAAATTCCAGTTACTCTCCTTGGAGCAGAGCCCCAGCCCTGCTCTGGCTCCCCTGCACCCCCTGCATTGTTCTCTGCACCCCCTCTTTCAGTCCCCTCCCTGCACTAACCACCTGTCCCCATGGCTCCTGCAGAGTGGGGCTCTCTGGAAGGCCGGCTGAGGGGGGCTCAGCATGCAGGGTGTGTGATGGAGATAGCGGAGCACCACGATGGCAGGGCGGGAAGCAGCAGTGGGCAGGGGACGTCCATCTTCCACATGCACTGCCCGGCGCCTTGGCGTGCACGAGCAGGCACTGGAGAGACTAGGGCTTTGGGCCTGGCAGCTATAGGGCCCCGGCGGCCATCGGTCCCTGGCCGGGGCTCCAGGCAGGCGAACAGGCCTTTGGGCGCTGCACCGAGAGCCCCTCGTCCCTCTCCTGCCTCACTTCTACAGACCCTCCCTTCTGCATTTTGTTCAAAACTGGTTCTTTTTTTTAATTCCTAGGACTAAGAATAGACGTGAAAGCACAAAGAAACCCCTAATTTGGGGATAATGAAAACTGTGCTTTCTTCCCCAGCATTGTTGGAGCCCTCGGCTCCAGGACGTGCTTGCAAGGGCCTGTCTCCACAGGCCCGTCCCTGTCCTGGCCTCCAGCCACAGTGGAGAGAACACCCACAGGCTAGGGCTTCCCTGCAGCTCCCTGCCTGCCCCTGCCCCTCCCCCTCACCCCCACCTCTCCCTGGCCTGGCATTCTGATGCCCACTCCTTCCTCCGGCAGAGCCATGGCTTAGAGGCAGTGCAGCAGTGAGTGAGGATGCAGGCCAGGCTACAAGGCCAGTGGAGCAGGCTCCTGGCTTCATGAACTTCTCTCCTCTCTCTCCTCTCCCCCACCGCATGCTGATGGAGTCAATAAGGATTATACCCAAACTCCGAGCAGAGGTTCCAGAGCTTATTGGAAAAAGAGGGTGGAGAAAATCCTCTTTGCTTCCTCCCCACCTTCAAAACTGATGAGACACCAGCAGCGCTGAGTCCAGGAGCTCACAGCCGCCTTCCGCCGGCCTCATCTCCGAGGCCGGTCTTGTCTCTCTTTTAAACCTGTATTGCAGGTGCCTTCAAAACCCCTGCCAGCCTCCTCTCCACCTTGAAGCCTCCAGGGGGGGTGTCAGATGCTCTCCCGTGGTGCGGTCACAGCTGGGCAAGGCTCAGCCCTGGGCGAAGGCCAGGGCAGGCTGAGCCTGGGGCAGGAGATGGCAGAGGCAGGCCTACCTGCCAGCTTCACATGATTAAGCCTCTTAAGGTCCCTGGACTTCCTTTGGGATGCGACTCCTCCAGACCCATGTCATCTGCAGTTGTGTGAAGCCAAACGACCACACAGACACACAGGCATGCTCACGTGCACACGGACCGGACCAAACCACTAAAGAACAATGCAGATTGTTTCCTGGCATCTGGATAAGGAGGCAGAGGGGGATGGGGAGGCAGAGGGGGATCTGGACCATCAAAAGCCAAACACTCCCCTTTCCCTGCCTCTCTGCTCATTTCTCCCGTATGCTCTCTGCAGCAGCTACCTCAGCTCTCTCCTCTCCCTTTCATCCTCCCCCAAACTGGTTTCCTACAACCCCAGACTCTGTCCACCAGGGCCACACTCTGCACCCAGAGAGAGAGGGTGGGCTCAGCTAAGGCACCCTAAGGATAGAGATGTGAACCCCACACTCCATGCAAACGATGATCTTTCATTCACTCGTTTCCAACAAAAACATACAAGGCTGGATAACTGTTAGTGCCCGATGTGGAGTAGGCACGTGTGAGCTGTAGGGGACCCAGCCCGAGGTCTCTGGGCTCTGGAACATAGAGGTAACACCATAGAAGGAAAAGGGCTGCAGGCAGCCTCTCCAAACTCTGGAGTCTGACCAAAGTGCACATTTTTGTCCTGTAGATTCAGTGACCTAAGCTCCAGGGGTGGAGGAGGTGCCAGCTCAGGGCCCTCCTCCCTTCTGTCATCTGGGATCTCCTGGTCAGACCGGAAGGCCCGCCTTGCCACTGAGGAGTCCCTCTGAGACCAGAGTGAAAATCCACAAAGGGCCAGCCACGCCGGGCCGTGCAGTGTGAGCGTGCACGTGGACAGCGGGCCATGCAGCGTGAGCGTGCACGTGGACAGCGGGCCGTGTAGCATGAGCGTGCATGTGGACACCGGGCCGTGCAGCGTGAGCGTGCACGTGGACACCGGGCATGCAGCGTGAGCGTGCACGTGGACACCGGGCCGTGCAGCGTGAGTGTGCACGTGGACACCGGGCATGCAGCGTGAGCATGCACGTGGACACGCACATGCCTGCAGAGCCGGGAGCACACAGGATCATTGGTCCCCAGATGCCCAGACCCAGAAAGACCTGCAGGAGACACCCCCACCCTCACGCCCACTCCCACCCCCGTGTTCGAGCCAGCGGCCAGGCTGACCAGCTGAGGCGAACCCGGCTGTCTCCTGCTCACAGAAGCCCCTCCAGGGAACAGCCCTTTAGGGCAGCCTGGGACGAGCTCAGGTGTGATCCCACCTGCTTCTCTCTCCAGTAGCCTCCTGCTGACCCCACCTCCCTCTGGCCCTTCCTGACCAGCGGACATGAATCTGTTCCTCTGATGACCCCGGGCTCCCCCACACCTGCCCCCCTGACTTCCGGGACTAGCTCAGAGGGAATGAAGGGGTCACCCCACCTGAGGGTGGCCAAGCGGTGGGACTGAGACTCACATCTCCATTTCTGAATCTAAGTCCAGGAGTCTTTCCTGGGATGAAGGAGCAGGGGCATTGGTGGGATCCAGGTGTGGGGGGCGGGGCCCTGACTCTAGGGCTGCAGAGCCCTGTGGATGCCAATACCCACCCTGCCTCCTGTGGCCTGGGGTCTTCCTGGCTCGCCAGCTCTGCTTATTGTCTTCTCTGCGGCTCCCTTTGACCTCCTGGACTCACGCTGACTTTGAGAGACTCCTGTGGGGAAGGGGACTGGTGAGCTATGCGCTGGAGGGAGCACTGGGAAGGGAGTTTGGGGGAGGATGGAAGGGAGGGGAGCTGAAGTAGCTGCTGCAGAGAGGACGCTGGGAAATGAGCAGAGAGGGGGGAAGGGGAGTGTTGGTTTATGATGGGCTGGGTGCCCCTCGGCCTCCCCATCCAGACACCAGGAAACAATCTGCATTGTGCATTAGTGGTTCGGGAGGTAAGTCATGGTCTGTGTGCCTATGTGAGTGTGTGACTGTTCCAGGAGGGCGACGTCAGCTTTGGGCTGGGGGACCATTGCTTGGCACCCAGCCTGGGTTACTCCTGCCAACAGCTCTGCTGGTCCCATGGCCAGATCCCGGAGCTCGGCAGCCAGTTCTAGGCTCAGAATGGCGCTGCAGCAGACTCGTCTGGAACTCCAGGTGACATCTGGGAGATAAACGGGGTAGAAAGAGGACAGGCCTGCTTAGAGGCCTGATTTCCAGTGCTGGCCACGCCATGCTGTGGGTCCCTGGCTTTCATTTTTAAAAATAGACAGGAAGATCTTTTAGCTGGTTTTTCATACCTGACTTTCTGGGTGACAGAGAAGAGAAGTGGCAGTCACCAGAGTGACAAGGCTTTGTCGAGGGTGAGACAGAGCCTCCCCGGAGTGGTGCTGCCCACATCCACAGAGGGCAGGGAGGGGGCTTAGGATGATACCTTCAGGAGCAGCTCATGAGTCAGCACGGGCCAGGGCGACTCAGATGCAGAGTCCTCTGCACTGCAGGCTCCAAGAAGGCGGAGCAGGGCCCCCTGGGTCCCCTGCTGAAGCTTCCTCCTCCATGGCTGGGGAGCCAGGACTGACTGCCTATGTGACTCCGTATAGAGGGAACTCAAGGACGTCATAGAATTCAGGACAGTTGCCACCATCAGATGAGGGCGGGGGCCCAGGAAGCCTGCTGGGGTGCCGGGGAGCTGGGCAGTGGGTATCTGGGGGTGGGGGACACATACATCAAAGCACCTGGAGCTCAGACTTGGGTAAGTTATCCTGTAACTGCAAGAGAAGAGCAGGAGAGATCAGAAACGGTTGCTGGAGTCACTAACCAAAGTGACTCCATTTTGCTTAAAACCTCCATGTTGAAGCCAGCGTCCTCTCCCTGCCCTCGGTGGAAAGTATCTGCCATGACTGGCTGGTCCGACATCCTGTTTCTGCCTCCCCTTCCTCCTGGGTGTTCCTGACAACCATCCTGTCCACCTGATAGATGATGGACACCAGCATTGTCCTCCTGATAGATGATGAATGTCAGCATTACTGCAAGTTATGGGAACGTGTCCCACCATTATGGGAACGTGGGAACATATCCTATACCTGCTTGCTTGCTTCACAATGAGGGCAGTGGTAGTTTTACCCTATAAAAGGTTGTCACAGACACTGCTCGGGGTCTCTCTTGCCAAGCTGGCTTGGGGACCCTGGTGCACCAGTAATAAACCTGCAGCTTTGAACTTCAATCAGAGTCCTTGTTTCTTGTTGAGCGGCCCACGAGCCACAACAGTTGCGGGTCAGGGAGAGCAGTGCCAGAGGCAGAGAGAGCAAAGCAGGAGGGGAGTGGGAAGGGAGCAGCCTCCTGGGAACCTGAGGACGGAAGATGCACCAGGGAACCCAGTGGAAGAGCAGAAAAGCGTGAGGGTGAGCAGCCTGGGCCATGGCTGGCAGCAGGGCATTTGGTTGAGGACATCAGTTGACTCGAGATTCTTCAAACCATCCTTCATCTGTTTAGGGACTGAGGTTCTAGAAGAACCTCTGGGAGATGCAACGCAACAGATTTCTGCTAAGCTGCAGGACTCAAGTTTGGAAGCCACACCTCAAAGCCCAGGTTTTCCCATATCCCTATAACTAGACAACCCTGAGAGTCTCCCTGTTGCCAGAATTCCAAGCTGGAGGGAGAAGACTCTTCTGGTTTCTGTGGCTGGGAGGAAGCAACCTCATCTAATACTCGGAGCCTGCAGACAGCAGAGCTGTGACATGCGCCACTTTGAGCCGGCCGACATTGATGGACAGTGTTAATATTAAGCTCTAAGTGGCTTCTGTGTGTTATCCAAAAATGGGGAATAAAACTGAGCAAATTCATTTCTTCTTGTAAAAAATGAGTGGCTCTTAGGAAAGATGATTCAGAGCTGGAAGTCACAGAAGGAATCCAACGCTATTGGCTAGAACAGCCTTGTCACATCAGGGGGGAGAGTGCTGTGTCCTCACCCCGCCAGGAAGAGGCCAGAAAGATGGGATTCCTCGAGGGAGCTTCCTGGGGGCTCTGAGAAGCCTCCTCACTTCTCCTAACCTGACTGTCCCAGCAGAGACAGGCTTGGGGCTCATGCCATTGACCATCTTACTCGCGGGCTGTGAGTGAGGACTGCAGAGCCAGGCTGCACAGATTAGTGCTGTGGGACTCCATTGCTTGCCTTTTCTCCTCTGTAAAATTGGATAATTACAGCTTGACATCCTTAAGGTGCCATGAGGAAGTGGTTGCTTAGCCCAGGAAAGGTGCTTAGATACACAATGCTTTGGACACTGGAAATGTTTGGTAAACGTTGCAGTGATTATTTTTTCAGTAACTCGAGCAAGCACTCTGTCCAGAAGCCCAGCCTTCTTCACCCTTGTGAGCCCTCAGCCTATGCCTCCCTCTGCCCTCATCTCCCCCAGGGAAATGTCTCCCCATTTTTGAGACCTCCACTTGAGTCCAGCCCATTAGACAGCTTCTCTCTCTCCCTGTCTGCTTGAATAGGGTAAAACTTAAGAGTAGTTTCAGCAACACCCAGACCTTTGTAGCGACGATCTTGTATTATTCTCTCAGTTATCTCCCCAGCTAGATCCTGAATGTCTTCAGGTAGAGCCTGACTGAGATGCTCTCATTGATGGGCCAGGCATACACCTAAGCACACCCAAAGGATTTTCTGCCTTTACTGTCCTTTCCCAAGTCATCCATGAACAGAGCCTTCAGGCCCAACTGGAAGGCTAAACCAAAGTTCTGGATGGTTCCCTGAGGCAGGCAAACACTAGGAGCAGGAATCCACACGCAGAAACCAAGCAAGGGAGTCCTTCCGAAAAGAGGGTAGTTCTCGCCTCAGATGCACCTCTATTCTTTCACTAGATTCTGCAGGGCGCATGTCTCCTCGAGAAAGCCAACCAAGCACAGACACATATAGCACACCCCAAACGGAACTCCTGCTCTTACTCAAAGCCCATCATCCTGTTTTCCTCTCTGTCTCAAAAGAGCAACTTCATCCTTCCAGATGCTCAGGTTAAAAATCCTGGAAACACCCTGGACACCTCCTTTCCTTTACAATCCACATAGCTCCATCCTCCTCCCTGCTATCTCGAGAGATATCCAGACCCACCCACTTCCCATTATGATGTGCTGAGAGATGAATGTGAAATTATTTGTGAAATCTGAAAGCTGGTTGTTAAGCCAGTTGGTCATTAAGCTGGTTGCAGTCAGCCATGGTGGGAATATTGACTCCACAGAAATTGGCAAAAGCTAAGAAGCAGAGCTTTTATTTTTATTTATTTTTATTTTTTCAGAAAGCAAATTGCCTACACTCTGCTGACTTCTTGCTCTCTCCTCTGCTACCCTTGTAGTCCAGCTCCAAGCCTCCCTAATCTCTCACTTGAGTCATTATGATAACCTCCTGTCTGGTCTTCCTGCTATTATACATGCTTCAGTGGACCCTCAGCATAGTAATCCATTTAAAACACAAATCAGATTACACCAAGGCTGTTCTCCAAACTCCAGCGACTTCTCACTCACTGTAGAAATCACATGCCCGAGCAATACTTACAGGTTCTATGCCTCTGATCCTCCATCACCACTCTGGCCATATCTCTACCACTCTCCTACAGAGAATATTAAACGCAGCAAAAGCCATCAATAGCCTAAGACTCCAGGCAAGAAGAAATCTTCAATAAAACAAAAATTTAAGATGTTAATTTAAGATGTTTGAGATCAAGATGAACATAGCTATCCTACCAGTGTGTATAACAGACTGTTTTCATAAGCTGGAACTGGAGCTTCAGATTGAGTTGATTAGAAATCAGATGTTTGTATCTTCTGCTGTAAACCAGACTCCAATTAAAAGCACACACATATGTGTGTGGTAGTTAATTTTATGTGTCAACTTGACTGGGTTGCGGATTGCCCACAATTATTCTGGATGTGTCTTATGAGGGTGTTTTTGGATGAGATTAACGTCTGAATCAGCACACCGAGTAAAGCAGATTGCCCTCTCTAATATGGGTGGGCCTCATTCAATCAGTTGAAGGTCAAATGAAACAAAAGGGCTCACCCTGGAGTTAGAAAGCTCCTTCCGTCTGACTCCCGGAACTGAGACAGCAGTCTTCGTGTCTTTGGGCTCAAACTAAAACATTGGCTGCCTGTGGGTCTTGAGCCTGGTGGCCTTCAAACTATCAGGTTCACCAGTTCTTAGACATTCAGATTCAGAATAGAAGGGCAGGACACAATAGGCTCCTCTGGATCTGTCTTGCTAACACAGATCTTGAGATCTCATTGTCACCAAAATTACATAAGCCAATTCCTCTTAATAAATCTATCTATCTGCCTACCTATTCAACATCTCTTTCTATACATCTTATTCTATTTTTCTGTAGAACCCTGATAAAACTATATGTATGTGTGTGTGAGAGAAAGAGACAGCCTCTTCTCTTATATGCTAGAATAAATCAGAGGCCCTGGTTTTAACTTCAGTTCAGCTGTCTACTAAATCTACTACTATGTTAGTTCTGTAATAGAATCATGTAACCTTTGAGATGATTTTGATTTTTTTATTTCCTTATCTATGAAATGAGGTTAGCTGACATCATGCACACTAAAGGACTCTGCACACAGAAAAGTAACAAGTCTTTGTATGCTCAGGTAAGAAGCGAGTCTAAAGATACCATCAGCCCTTCCAATTTTCTCTTGTTTCAGTGTCTCTTCCCTTTCCAGCACAGAACAGTTAGTGGAAGGTGTATCCCAAGGGTGCAGGGTGGGCATGGTGTGAGAGGGGAGCCATGGGAGCCACGATGAGGCATCTTGTTAGTGTCTCTGTGACCCAGAACCCACACAACAGATTGGCTCCGGGGCCAGACAGAGAGAGAGAATGGTCAGCACTTTGGGGAGACGGGCTCCATTTAGCAAATAAGTGAATTGATTGAGCATATACATACATAAATTAAGGATAATGAGAACCAGGCTTCTCACTTTGGGAGATGGTTTTGACAAACATGGAAAGGGAGGAGGCTAGAAAGAACCCTACGCTTTGGATGAGAATTAGAGGCATCAGTATAAACTCATGGTTTCTATAGAGAGATACACAGATAGTTATGGATATGTGTGTGGATATATCATAGATAACACACATGTATTTCTTAGTCTGACAGAAGCAATTGATAGCAGCAGCACAATAATGAGAAAATCACATGTTCAGATATTGGTTTCTAAATACCACCTACCCTTAAAGATAACCACAGCTCCTTAGAGAATCAATAGGTTTCAGACTTTGACAAGGAAAGTACAAGATGGCCCTGGAGCATGTTTTGTCCCAGAAAATAAAGAGATGCTTTAAGGACAGCGGAGACATGTCAGAAAGACACAGGAGCCACCTTGAAGGAGCTCTCACTGGTTAAATCTGGGACAACTTGAACTTCACAAAAATGAATGACAGTAAGAGATACACCCATTGAACAAAATAGGAACCCATCTGTCCACACTGTTGTAAAATAAATTAACAAATAAACTAAAAAGAGAGGACAAGATCCTCTTTTTAAGTATAATATCCAAGTGAGAATGGGATCATGGAAACAGAAAACCCCCACTTGACAGTTTGGTCATCTGTGGAGATGAATGCTGGTGAGCAAGCTGAGACAAGGGCCAGCATATTGCCATCACTCAGAGCCTCACTAAGTTACAAAGAAATGGTGATGTTAAGCTGGAGAGCTTGGCCACGTGACTAGGGAATCAGGCAGAAAACCCTGACCTGACTCCACCAAAAGCAATAGCAGGACATTGAGGCCGAGGGCCTCCAAGGCAATGCTAAAGCCTCTGCTCTTTACAGTGGCTGATGAGATGAAGGTTAATGAGGAACCCTCCAGGTTGAGGGAACTAAAGAGCATGACAGCCATAGGCAAAGCATGTTCCTGGATCAAAAAGGACAGTGTTTGGGACAGTTGGGAAATGGAGTCTAAATGGAGTTGTAGGTTGGATAGCTATATCAATATGGATTTTCTGGTCGTAGGATTTTGTATGGCATTGGCGGAATAGACATAGGGACATTTAGCAGAATAGGACATCATGTCTGCAGAGTGGTTCAAATTGTTCAGAAAAAGACTAGTGCTAACACTTGTAGAGAAAAATAGGTAAGTCAGCGCACACACACACACACACACACACAGAACAAATGCAATGACAAAGAAGGAGGGAATCCGGGTGAAGGGGGTGACACAGGTATTCTTTGCACTGTTCTTCTGACTCTGCAGTAAGTTCAAACTACCGCTAAACATATTTCCAAATGCAGGGGAAATGGGACATCTCAATCATCTTTCTTCCCCAAGGTGATTTCAGTTCCTTGAGAATAAGACCCTGTCTTCTGGCCCTGGGGTTTCCTTGGCATGGGGCAGGGGCACAGAGGAGGGAGTTCTTGGCAGAGAGCATGATGGCCTACATATGACAGGGTATATATGCAGAGGACCCATGCTTTCAGGGCTCAGGCTCTCCCACCTTGCAAGTTTTCAAGGATGGAATCAGGTGCAACATGATCAATCAATGAAGGATTACAACTGCCGTCACAAACCATGATTGGTTTTACCTTGATTGCTATCGGGAGCAATCATGTTGCATGGGGAAAGGAATTGATGGTGAGCACTGCACTTGGTCAACTGCTGTGTACAGTGGCTAGCTGGTCAACCCGCCTTACAATCCCTCTCTGACCATCTTTGGCTGAGAAGCAGGCTGCCTGCCATTTACTTAGATGGTCTAGATAGAATCTTGCTGATTCGTGTCCAATTGCAAGTGTCATTCAAGATTCAGTAGCATTTAAGTTCAGTGTTGTCAGTTTTGATCAACCAGTGCATTATTTTTGGTTTTCAGTTAACAAAGTACACAGTTAAAGCTATAAAAGTGCCTTTATTATTGAAATTGCTGCAGAAATAATTCTGTTATACAAGTTTGAAGTGTTCTGGCATCTCATCCCTTTGGTTCCTTGGAAATAATTGTTTATGCAACACAATTTTTTTCTTTTCTAAAGACTACAGTGCTAGGTTGGAATATTCCAGAATTGCAGACTTGGGACTTGGAAGGAGACCAACAGGTTATGGAGTGCATTGAGCTCAATCCAGACAGCAGCCTGACTTCTGAACCATGAATCTGAAAGTGCCAGTGAGGGAGAAAGAGTGGGTAGAAAAGGGGCTCAAGCGTGGATCCTCCCCCAAAGACATGAACACCCAGCAAAAGTACCTTGCCCGGCTGTAGCCAAGTCAGAAAATACCCATCCTCTGAAATCTCCCAGCCCATGTGGAGATTCTACCAACACAGACACAATGGAGTCCTGGCTTCTGCATAAATCACTCCAGTCACAGGGGTCTGGGAGTCTCCCCCAAACCCCTGCTGATGGTCTCTGATCAACACTCAACTGAGGTCACATCTGCACCTCTGCTACCTTCATCACTTTCTCTGTGGACTCACCACCCGCAGACCAGGTCAGATGGAGAGCACCATGTCTGAGGTAGCTCTGTGGGGTGGGAGAACCCTCCAGATCCTCCCCAAGGGGTGCTGGGGCTGTTGCTGCCTGTAGTCTTTTTGACGGCTTTGTGCTCTGTGCTATAAATACATGATTTTGAATGCTTATCTGCTTCCCTCTGTCTGCTTTTCAAGTTATTTTTGGGTGGCAGGCCTCTTCTCTGTTAGGTGGGGGCCTGCATTATTGAAGACCAGTGCGCCTTGGCAGAGGGAAATAAGGTCAGTGCTGGTGGCTGGGGTGGAGGTGGGGCTGGGATCGAGGTTTAGAGAAGTGCTTGTGTGTTTTTGTTGAAGTGGCCGAGGGGTTCCCAATACAGCCCCCCAAACTCTTTTACATGGGTTGGACCTTGGGGCCCTTCCTCAAGACTTGCAGGCATGAGTCTTTTAAAACAAGCAATAGAGACTGTGCAGAGGACCCTGAGAGTAGAAGTCAGTTCCCTTGAGGTCCTTCAGTTTCCTGGTGGCAAGGAAGTCCCTACACCTCTGTGTTTTTTAAATATAAAATATATATATTAACATATATATATATATATTTTACATCTTTGTATTTCCTGGGGTTCTTCCACCACATCCCCTCCCTGATCGCTTCTACCCATCCCCCACCCCCTGTTGTGTATTTTGGTTGTTAGCTTGTTTGAACTTTTCCCCCTGACCTTTTGTTTTTCTTACGTCCCATATATTAGTGAGACCATTTGGTTGCTGTCATTTTCTTTCTGACTTGTTTCTGCTAATATGATTCCTTTTAGGTCCATCCATGTTCATCTCAAAGGTATCCAGTTTGTCATTTTTGATTGATGAGTAATATTCCATTGTGCAGACCACATCTTTCTCATCCTTTCATCTGTTCTGGGAGATCTGGGTTGCTTCCATGTCCTTGCAATGATAAATAGTGCTGCAATAAACATCGGAGTACAGGTGTCCCTTTGTAAAATGGTGCAGTTGGTCGTGGCCTGGCTGGCCAGAGGGCAGTGTCCCCAACATGGGCAGCTCTGGATGCTGGAGTCACAGAAAGCGGACCAGAGCCCAGATCATGCAGCTCTCCCTGGGAGGCTCTGTGGGGCCAGCAGCGGGGACTCAGGGCCATTTCAGGCTGGCAGACTGAGGCGTATTCTTCCGGCTTTGTGTCTCTGTTGAACTGGGCGGGCGGGCAGGCAGGCGGGCAGGCAGGCAGCTCCCCAGCTATCTTCACACTGCCTCTGGGCTCCCTTTTTCTCCCGTTCTCTTCACGTTCTCTCTTCCTTGGCATTATCTCCGTGTTCTCCCTTTTATGCTCCAGGGTTCTCTCCCTGGGTGACGTGGCCCCTTTATCCCTGCCTACCAGGCCGACTCACGCATGCGCACACCCCTGGGCCAGACCTGCACAATCATGGGGAGGACACAACACCCCAGGTGCTGGTCACAGAGGCTAATGGCGGGAAAAGCCTGACCCCCGCATTCACCCCGCAGCGAGAAGCTCAGTAAGAAGCTGTGAAGCTGTGCCTCAGATCCGAACTCCAAGGTGGATGGAAAGCGCAGCTCCCCCTAACAGGGAGCTCCACCTCTGCCCTACAGCCAGCGCCTGCCTGGCCCCGACTGCAGACTGACCTCAGCCCTTGCTTCTCTGCCTCTTGCACCCCTGCCTCTTCTCTGGTTTGCAGCCCCTGCACCTGTCTCCAGAGCTGGTCCCGGAAGGGCTGGACTGGGCGTTTGCTGGGTGTTCTGAGACTATGCCGAGAAAACGCGCTTGTTGGCTCGAGACCCTTCTGCAAAGCTCAGCGCCACGGCGATAGACATTTCAGGGAAAACACCCCCCCCAACTCCTCACCCCGCCCCCCAACCCCCCAACCCCGCCCTCGGCATCATGCCTCCCAATTTTAGGAATTTGTTCTACCTGTCCGTGTCTCTGCCAATCATGTTCCCCTGGGGCGGGGTGGGCGGGGCTCCAGCATCAGGCTCTGGAAGCCTGGACAATCCTCTCAGCTGGGGTCCCAGGCTGCAGACAAGGCCACCTGACTCCCAGGTGATCCTCTGAGCCTGCACCAGCTGCTGCCCCGCCCTCCCACCCCCTGGGTCATCACAGGGGGGCCCTTGTCATCCGGGCCTTTTCTGTTTATGCCCTCCAAGGATTTGCATCAGTTTCCAGTGTATCATTTTCAACAGTCACGGCTTTCCCTCGAACCTCAGGGATAATGGAGATTTAGGTTTAAATTAAATGTTCTAATTTAAAAACTGGTGCACAAATTGCTGATGAAGGGCTGGCACTGCCCGCTTGCTCTCTGCTGTCCTCCCCATGCCATCCTCCCCATGCCGTCCTCCCCATGCCGTCCACCCCACGCTGTCCTCCCCAGCCTCCTCTCTGTCTCTGGAGAGTTAACCCAGCCATTCTTGGTCTAGATGATTTTTACCCCTAAGCCGACTTTAAGAAATGTCTAAACACACGTTGGTGGTTACTTCTGGGGAGTGGATACTGTTGGCATTTGTGGGCAGGGGCTGGGTTTGCTGGCAGAGATCCTACAATGCCCAGGACAGTTCCTGGTATTATAGGGTTATGTGGCCCCAAATGTCAACATTGCTGAGGCTACAATACTGTGGATACCGAAAATTCCTAGGCTTCTCCCCAGAAAACTTTCCTTAACATCCTGCATTGTCTAGAACAGGCTCTAAGGATTTTATTTCTAGAAATCTAGAAACTTAGAGGAGCAAAATGATCTCCTTACATGTTCTAGATTTGTTTTCATTGGGTCAGATAGTTTGCTTTAATGGATCCAGTGTCCCACATTGGGAGACTTCTCAAGAAATTCTAGATTTATAATTTGCCCTTAAAAATATATATATGTTTATATTGTTTCTTAATTTGCAGATGGTCAAATGGCAACTGAATAAAAGCCCTATATGTCAGAGACCAGACAAGACTCATGACTGTAAAATAAAAAAAAAAAAACACTTCATTTTACTATCTTATTTGGCTTCAAAACACTAAAAACAAAACTAACATAACAAATGCCCAAAGAGCAAAAAGCAGCTTATCCATTCCCCCAATACCTTAAAAGCACTCCTTAAAAGATACCAACAATGTATAAGTAAACACTCTGCCTGCCATTATCTCACAAAAACTAATGTTTTACCCAAATTTTATTACCTTAGCTATTAGTCTTCCCTAGTTAATTAGTCATAAAACATGCTTCTAATAGTCCACAGTCTTTGACTATGTCAATCTCTCACTCATCCTCTCAACAACCCTACGTCCAGCTCTTTACACTTATAGTCCTTTCACCTCAGTCTCCACCCCTCTCTATTGCTCTCTGACCTTGAGTGTCAGTGGTCATTAGTTGTCATGTTTGTTCTGTTGTCTTCTCAGAGCAGATATGAACCATATCTCAGTCAAAAATGGGAAAAGACTAAACTGTATGGAGAGGGACAAACACTGTAGAATTTCATTCCTGTGTGCTATAAACCAAACAATAGATGAACTAAGTGAAACAAAAACTCGTGGACTATAATGCCAATTAGTGGTTATGGGAAGGGGTGGGAGCAGGTAAATCCAGTCAAAGCAGTCAAATGTACACCAAAGGATAGAATCAAGCTTCTAGTGGGCAGCTTGATGCAGTATATAGTGCCTTTGATGCACAGACGAAACCTATATGTTACAATGCAATGTTACTTCAGTGTTTCTTAAAAGGGGGAAATAGAAGCTAAAATAGGCTGTATTACGGCCTTTATGTATTTTTTTTGCCCACTTTGCTGGTGGGCATTTGTGCAACAATGAACTCCTGGTGACCTTTAACCTTCTAGAGTCCCTCTCAGCTCTCACTCACCTTCGGAAGACGCTTGGAGGTGAGTGAAAGGTCACTCTCAGACTCTTTTCCCAGTTGCAGCTTCCTGCTGGCATAAGGGCTTCAGGAGAACTGGGATTTCCACATGGGATATTTACAAAAGAAGCTGCAAAGAAGAAGATGAAGAGCAGGTCTGTCATCCAGCTGTTAGCTGTTAGGCAGCAAATTACCTCACACCACCCCACCAAGGAAAAGCCAGTCTTTAAACCCACCATTCCCAGGTTCGTCCACCGCAGGTCAGCAGTGCAAGACTAGGTTGACACAAAGAGGATTTATTACCGAGAGGATATGGAACAAAGAGTTCCCAGGGCTTCCCAGGCCCCTGGACGCCTCACGCCAGAAGTCTCTCCAAGTCTGACCTAAAGGCTGCTGGCGTTTCCAGACACGTGCATCCACTTCTCTTCTGCCTCAGGTCTGAAGCGGCGTCCATGCTCAACATGTCTTCTCAGGTCGACTTTGGTAGTTCTTCCATGTTTCCAACAAGCCCCCTCTCGTCAGGGACACATGTAACCAAGACTTCTGGGCTGTCGCCCATGGACCACAAGCTGCCCACATCTTCTCTCTGCGGACTGTGTGCCCCTCTCCCCTCCCCCATGTACTACATCCTCTCTCCTGTGTTCTTCTCCTGCTTGCTCTCTCCTCTCTGGAGACTTCACCCCTGCTTTGCCAAGTCTCCGCCTACAATGGCATCCCTTTAATTCAGCTGCCCTCTTCTTACAAAGATAGGGCCACACCTCTCAATTTAACCTGGTCACTCCTTAACACAGCCTGAAGGCACCCACATCCCTACCCCACCAGCTAACCTGGGGCTGTAAACCATGGCTCCCAGGCCAACTGGCCACTCTGCCAGTTGAGTTTTTTGTTTGTTTCTTGAGACTAGGTTTCGCTATTTTTGTCTGTGGAACCCCAGGCTCACATTGCCTGGGGTACCACACACTCAAGCAATCCCCAGCCTCAGCTTCCCAGGTAGCTGGGATTACAGGCCCGCACCTGTAATTTTTTACAGCTATTTTTTTGGGGGGACTAGGTCTCACTATGTAGCCCTGGGCAGGTTACGAACCATGATCCCCAGTCCCAGCCGGAACTCTGTAGGCTGTCGTTTGCAGGCATGCGCCACCATGCCCAGAGCCAATCGAGTTTTGTTGGCACATTTACTTATCGTCTGGGCCTGCTTTCCTTCTACCCTGGCAGAGTTAAGTGGTCGTGACAGAGACTTAATGGACCACAAGGCCAAAAATATTTACTATCTGCTTCTTCAGTTAGAGCTTGCAGAGCCCCTTCTAAAACTGTGGCACCTCCGGCTTGCAGATGCTTTGCTGTTTACAAAGTGCTTTTTGATTCTGCCAAGCTGACAACCTCACATCCTGGGTTGGGCAAGGAGTGCCAGAGGCCGGTGTCTGAGCATCAGCTGGGCACAGGTGCTGTGCTCTGGGCCTCTCTCGATTCCTTGCAGCAGCCTTGTGAGGGTTGTTTACCTTCACAGATGATGCAGCAGAAGCTCAGAGAAGCAGCATGCTCTGCAAGGGGACCCGTGGAGAGGCCCTGCCAAGGCAGCCTGCCATGCCTGCCCCGTAGTACCTAGAGCTGCAGCCTTTATGCTCTGTGCCCCCTCTTCCATGCAGCCCCCATGGGTTACCCTGTTGTTATTAAGAATGTGTTCAAACCTCTGGAGGGAAAGGCAAAGGAAGGTGAGGCCTTAATGGAGGCGGGGGTCTCCAGCAAGAGGGAAGATGACTTTCTGGGGGGGAGAGCATTGAGCTAGGCCTGCAACTCCAGTGTGCCATGAACCGGGATTCCTGAGTGGGGGAGCTACCAGGAACCGGGGCAGAACTGGGCAGCCAGGTGAGCTGTCAG
>PVHY01027073.1:0-16616 GCA_004024945.1 Uropsilus gracilis
TGGCAGGCTGGAGGGCGGGAGGGCAGAGCCGGTGTGGAGACAGCGGAGCCAGAGAGGAGCGAGCGAGCCGGGTGACAGGGTGCGGCGGACTCTGCTTGGCGAGAGTGAGACAGCGGAAAGTGGAGGGCAGCAGGATCCAGAAGGCGGAGGTTCCACTCCCCCCCAGGAGCCCCCCGGGATTGGATGGTGGCTCCCTGCCCCCCACTGTTCGGGACACCCCAATACTGTCCTGGGGATACCCTGATACTGTTCTGGGGACATCCTGATACTCTTCTGGGGGACACCCCAATACTGTCCGGGGGGACACCCGATACTGTCCTGGGGGACACCCCAATACTCTTCTGGGGGACACCCCAATACTGTTCTGGGGAACACCCCGATACTGACCCTTGAGCTGCTCTCCCGCCCCTCCCAGCAGCTGGTAAAAGATGTGGAAGCTGCACTCGTCCTTGGCCTGGCGGATGGCACGCGACTTCTCCAGTAGGTCTGGGGGCACGAGTCAAGGTGCCCCAGGGAGGCGGTCCCACGGCCCCTCCAGCCCCGACCTGTCCCCTCACCACTGGCCACACAGACAGTCTGGGCAGCTCACTTCTGAGCTGTGCCTCAGTTTCCTGCCATGCACCGGGGGTGTGACAACCCTCCGCGGGCCAGTGGCTGAGAGGACAAGCTGATTGTTTATACGTGAGCCCCCAGGAGCAACGTGAGCCCTGCAGCCCACCTTAGCTAAGAACAGCTCCTGCCTGTCTCTCTGCCTCAGTTTCCCCCGAAGGCTATGGGGGCGTCAGCCAATCCCTTTCTAGGAAAGTCCCAGGGCAAGTTCACACCCAAGGTCAGGGTTAGCTCCTGACCCCTCCGTGACCCCCACTCAGGTGGGCATCTGCTAGGGAGCCCACCTGCTCAGGTGAGATGGGGAGCCCCTGGGGGAACCCCACAGGCAGAGGAAGGCTAGAGAAGCACACATAAGGCCACTCTGGGGGGGCCACCGCCCGAGCTTGGGGCCCCTCTCCGGCTAAATGAGGTCTGGACTGCAGCTGCCCAGACAGCGAGGAAGGGCGGTGCCAGGGAAAGGGGGTAGGTGGCACCGGCGCACTCAGCGCCCCGGGGGTGACCACCAGGCTGTGCTGCTGAGGGGGTGATCGAGCGGGAACCCACCCCCACCGGGGACTACTCCCCGCGGAGCAGCAGGCAGTTCTGAGCTAAAGCCCAGGACCAGGATCAACCGGCGCCCAGACCGTAGGCACCACGGACCACGTGGTCGTGGGGTTCAGGGGCCATGAGGCTGGGGTCTGGCACGTGGTGCCCAGGCGGGGCTCCCCACGCATGGACACCTGCTTCCTGGACGTGAGACCCCAGATGTGGCCTCCTTGGGCCCCGCCCCGTCCTCCCAGGGGCCCCAGGAGCGAAAGGATACAGGTCTCGATGTTGGCGCCCACGATGTAGCCGGCAACGTCGAAGTTGATGCGAATGAACTTCCCCTGCGGGGAGAGGCCACGGGTTCGGCCGTTCAGGCCCCAAGAGCCCAGCCCTCCGCACCCCAGTCTCGAGATCCCCAGGTTCCTAGGGAAGCCTGCCGACCACACCCCTTTGATTTTTTTCCTCAGGCCCCAGGCCCCTGACCCGTTCTCCCTCAGACCCACGCAGGAGCCTCCCACCGCCCTGCCGGCCACTCACGAAGCGGGAGGAGTTGTCGTTCTTCACCGTCTTGGCGTTGCCGAAGGCCTCCAGGATGGGGTTGGCTTGAAGAAGCTGTCGCTCCAGCTCACCCTGCCGGATGCGGGAGGCAAGGCATGGTGAGACTTGGGGGGAGAGGGGGGAAGAGGAGGGGCTGGGTGAGTGTCCCTGTGTGAGGGCCCTTGTGTGGGTGTGGGTGTGGGTGCCGGGTCTCGCCTGTCCTACTGTGAAGGAAAATCCCCAACCCACATTACTGAGTGTAACTAAAATGAAACAAAGCACAGAACAGTATCCATAAGGTGACAGGACTGTCATTTCTACACCTAAATGCACCTGTTTGGAAACACTTCGAGAAATGCCTGCAAGGGGTCACACCAAGCAGTTGACAGTGTGAGCCACTCCAGGGAAGGGGAGTGAGAAGAGGTGGACAGGATTTCACTTCATCTGATTTTTGGTGTTACAGTGCACACAGTAGGTCTGCATCAACTGGCTATGTGGGTGTCTGGGTGATGTGGCTTCACGGTGCCTGTGGGTCCAACCTGTACACACTCGGGAGTGTAGCAATGGTGGTAGTTTCAGTCTCTTTTTTTTTCATGTAGGTATCTGGGGCCAGTAGCTACACATAAATGCACACAGTAGGGTTAATAGGGCAGTGAGGCTGCATACATAAAGTACTCGATAGCTGCATAAGCTCTGTATGCATGCAGTATGGTGTATGCATGCAGTATAGCTGACGTAAACACAGCAGTGGGGGAGGACCACATTTGCACACTCAGTGGACAGTAGACTGTTGTGTGCGTAGTAGGACCACCCTGAGTGGCAGCATGGCAAGTGACCAATGGCTGCCTTGGGTCCTGTTTGCTGGAAACACCAGGGGTTGGGTTGACCTGGCTGGCAGTCGGAGCAGCCAGGCTAGAGGTGATACCCTGCTACTCACATAAGACAGGTTGCCGGCGGAGCCCTGGGAAGTCACGAGACACGAGACACGGACCGGGACATGGACCGGGACACAGCACATGGAACATGGACAGACACAGGTGAGCCAGGGTCTCGGGAGCGGGAAGGTGGGAGAGCCGAGGGGTCGGAGAAACACTTGCGATTACATCAGCTCCAGCCCTTCCTGGATGTGTTACCCCCATCAACCAACTCTCCCAGGCCAAGGGATTCTTGTTTGACATGGGGAAATGACAGAGAGTTGATTTCATGGGAGCAAAGGGCTTGACACTGGGTAAGGGTCAGCCCAGGCATTGCAAGTAGTGAAACCCCACCCACCACATAGTAGGTGTTCAGGAATGTAAGCACCTACTATGTGCCAGGGGCTGTCTCAAGGGCCCACAAGAACTGGCCTTTATGTTTCTGTGACCATCTTGTTCCTACTTCCCTGAACTATAAGAGACACACAGTAGGTACACAGCTGGCATGGGCAGCCAGGAAAAGGCCCAGTGCCACGACCCTCCCTGAGAGAGGGGAGATACAGGAGGGAGCAGAGGCTGAGGGGGCACGGCAGGGCCCAGAGCTCATCCCAGGGACCACTTACGGGGACACCTGGCTCCTTCCTGCCCTTCGGTGACGATGCCACGTGGGCAAGGTACTGGATGACCTTCTTGGTGTTCTCTGTCTTCCCAGCTCCAGACTCCCCGCTGGGTGGGAGAAGGGGAAGTAAAGGGGATCAGCAATGAGGATGCCAGGTCAGCCCCACCCATTCCAAGTGCAGCCACACCAGCCTCCTCCAGGAAGTCCCTCCAGGTTACTCACGTGCAGAGAATAGACTGATCCTCACGATCTGTAGGGACAGAAGGGGGCATGTCACCCGAGAGGGGCTCCCAGCAGACTCCTAGTCCCTGACACTGGTCACCCCCTTTTCAGAATCACTCCCGAGGGCTAAAGGATAGCTTGACTAGGCGGTGTGACCCTCCTGAGTTCCCACACCGCTCTCTTATTAAGTCTGTGTCTGGCTGTGTGACCTGAGAAAGCAGCTGTACCTCTCTGAGCCTCCGTTTCCTCACCCGGGAAGGAGACAAGAAACCCAACCGAGGGCGGAGAGCACAGCTCAGCTCCCCATGTCTCGTGCAGTGTCCACCCTGAGCCAGACACACCCTTCAGCAAACACATGCTGACCACCTACTATGTGCCAGGCACTGAGGACAGTGAGAGCTAGAGGCCTAGGGATGCAGCTCAGCCTGCTACAATGCGCAGGGCAGTCTCCACTCTGATGTCCAGCCCCAGATGCCACTGGACAGGACAGAGAGGCCCTGGTCTAAGGCAATAGGAAGTGACTGCAGAGCGGGGTGGAGGGCTGGGACGGCTTTTCGAAAAAAGGCTTCTCAGAAGCTTCTCCGTACTCAGCACTAAGCTTCTCCATACTCAGCACTCCGTACTCCGTACTCAGCACTGCAGAGACCGGCAGTGAACATTCTAGGCAGAGCACACAGCCAGTGCTAAGGCCCTGTGGTAGAGCTCAGTTAGAGATGTTAGAGATGTTAGAGAGACAGCAAAGACTCCAGTCAGGATGGAGAGAGTGGAGATGGGTTTGGAGGCCATATCAAGAGCCCTGGATAGTTTTTAAGCAGGGTGATGGGAGGCTCTGGGTGGTTGGGTGGTTTTGTTGTTGTTGTTGTTGTTTTTTAGAGACTAGGTCTCGCTATGTTGCCCGGGGTAGTCCCGAACCCACAAACTCAAGCAATTCCTAGCCTCAGCTTCCCAAGGCTGGGGTTACAGGCGTGCGCCACCACGCCCGGCTCTGGGTGGTTTTAAACCAATGAGAGAGCTGCATTCAGTAGAACTTTTGAGCGAGCAGCCTCGTCTGGGGGCCACATAGCCGTAGCCCTGCTGCCTCTCAGTCTTCCTGTATAACTCGCAGTTGAGTGTGTGGTGCTCTGTGCCTCAGTTTCCCCATGTGAAAAGGATTCACAACAGCCCCTCGTTCACCAGGCTGCAGTCAGAACTCAGAGTGAGTGTCCAAAGTGGTTTCACAAGCAGCTAGCATGTAGTAACGTTGTGACCTGTCTTACCGCACACCCCATGCTAGATGGCACCTAGTAGGGGGTCACGTTGCCGGTTGTTGAATAAATGGCACTCTGTTCAGTTGGTGTTTCTTTCTCTGTTTTACAGGTGAGGAAACAGGGGCTCAGAGAGGGATAGCCACTTCCCCAAAGTCACACAGCCAGCCAGAGGCTGAGCTGGGGCAAGAATGTCACACATCAAACCTCACGGTTCCTGGTCCCGGATGAGGACCTGCTACACAGTGACAGGTAAGAGCTGGGGACTCTGAGTCTAGATCCCACCTGGGCCACGCAGTGGCGGTGCGCTGTGCCTGATCTGGAAGCCACCGACTTCCTGTCACAGCTGTGAGGTTACATGTGCTAATTCATAAAAAGTGCTTGGCAAGGAGCTGGCTTTCACCCCTACCTATTGTATTTTTAGTCCCACGCTCCAGCCACTAGTCTATAATAAGAGTTGAAAAGCATTCTAAAAATAAGCGCACAACAAATTAGACCCAGGAACTCAAGGGAAACAAGGGTTTGTTTCCCTTGTTATGATTCCTCCACATTTGTGGTTTTTTTGGTTTGTTTTTTTGGTTTGTTTTTTTTTTTTTGAGACTAGGTCTCGCTATTTTTGTCTGTGGAACCGCAGGCTCATGTTGCCCAGGGTACCATGGACCCAAGCCATCCCCAGCCTCAGCTTCCCAGGTAGCTGGGATTACAGGTGCGGGCCACGACGCCCAGCTATTTTGGGGGACCAGGTCTCGCTGTGTTGCCCCGAGCGGGACTCGAACCGCAATTCCTGGCCCCGGCCGCTTCATAGGCTGAAGCTTACAGGCACGTGCCACGGTGCCCGGCTTGATTCCTACACTTTTGTGATAGAACTATAAGACCATTCCCTCCATGCATGCTGTACCCCAACTCTCTGCGGGGGCCTGGAGGTACCCCCCCATCTCAAAAAAACACATGTGCTGAACGCAACCCAGCAAGTCTGGGCGGGGCCCAAGTCTGTATCTCCCACAAGCCCCTAGGTGGTGCTGATGCTGCTAACGAGGGGACCACACAGCGATTAATCAAATCTAAAATGAATTAAATTGCTCCTTCAGATAATGGGGAGCCAGCGTTAATTGAAACTCCTGTGACGATGCACCCCTCCTGTGAGAACCTCTGCATTAGATGCTATAAATATAATTACAAATGCAATGTGGACACAGCCTGTATTAAATGATGTGAGTCTATAACCACTACATAAATATAGTGCAGCTATTTTGTGTCATATGATAGGAAGAGATAGACATTTAAAAACATTAAATATATATTGTAAGGTGCGAAATAGTTATTAAAGTAGATGACATAGAAGAAACAGATCATCGCGCTTATGTGGGTTATATGTGAATGACGGTATTTTGCCAGTTTGCCAGGACCCATCCATGTTGTTGGGATGAATGGCAGCCGCTTAGCCAGATGCCCTTGTTTAGTGAACAACCTGCCCTACTGTACACAGCGACCCAATGCTGCCATCTTCCAAGGAGCTGCCATTCACTTGATCACAGTGTGGGGCAAGTTGGCCACATACATGTTTGTTTTGTTTTGTGTTTTAGATTAGGTCTTGTTATGTTGCCTGGGGAACCGCAGGCTCACATTGTTGGTGTACCACAGACTCAAGCGATCCCCAGCCTCCCAGGTAGCTGGGATTACAGGCGCGCGCCACGACACCCAGCTATTTTTTAAGACTAGGTCTCGCTATGTTGCCTCAGGCAGGTCTCGAACCTGCGGACGCAAGTGATTCCTAGTCTTGGTCTCCCTTCCTAGGCTGGGATTTGGTCACATACATGTTGAACGAGTGAACATGGTAGGAATCCTGTCTCAAGAGAAGTTTTGGCAGAAGCCTGGCACCAACTGGCACCCAAAAGAAGAGAGGAACACAGAGACAGGTAAGAGGGGCGGGCATCTTGCCCATCAGTCCTCCCCTGGTCTTCCCGCCCCAGAGGCTTCCCAGAGTTCTGAAGCCCTTGACCACTTATCCGACGACCCACCCCAGGAGCCATGTCCAGCGACCCCACCCCCACTCACCCTGCAGCATGCTCCGGTAGGCCCCCTCCGTCACGGCATACACGTGGGGTGGCACTTCATGACGCTTCTTGCCCCGGTACATCTCCACAATGGCCTCCGTGTAGATGGGAAGCTGCTTGTACGGATTGATGACCACACAGAAAAGGCCAGAGTACGTCTGCAGCGGGCAAGAGAGAGGACCTCAGTGGCCTGTTTACAGCCCATTGGGTGCAAGGGGCTGCCATGTATGGTCAAGCAGGTTGTGCACTGAACAAGAATGTCCATCAAAGGGGTGGCCGTTTATACTGTGATCATGCAGATTTGAATGGTTGTTGTAAACACTTTCAGGCAGATGGTAGTAGAGCATCTGTCCAAGTTGCACTAAGGCGCTACGTGAATGAGGATTCTCCCTGGGAGAGCACATGGTCCTTGTGGTCAGCCAAGTCGGGTCACCGCCTCGAGTCACATGGGCAAGGAATGCGCATGTGCAAGCCTATCCATTGCGGCAAAAAAACTAAGAACGGCCAAATGCATGTTCCCACAGTGGATTCTCGTGAAGTTCTGGGTGTCCAGCGGTGGAACTATTGCCAAAACACTGTAACCACGAGGAAGCGAAGTGAGAACTATTTGCCCGGGAAGGGGTGGGAGAGGGATATTGTCAGATTTCTGCTTGACTGTGCAGAGAATTGTCAGGATCCACTGGCACACAGCAAACACACCTGCAGCCCTACCTACAGGTGACGCATTCACCGTCCCGCTCCTATGCCTGACTTCATGCCACATGCTTACTGGGGGATGCTAAACATCATGCTCCAGCTTTGCAAGAGATGCAATCATTTTTTTTGCTGTCAAGTTCAAGGGCACCCAGAATTTGTTCACACACCAGGCTACACCTGGCTCCAGGGCCGTGTAGCAAGAACTCTCCCCAGGCCACCTGGGACAGCCGGTTAGACAGCTGGAGAAGCGGCTGGTCACCAGCTAAGCAAGTGCAGAGCTAGCTCGAGAAGCTGGCTGGAGCTAGGAGCTGAAGCAGCCAACCGCTGGCCGGCCGGCTGGTAAACTGTCAGGCAAATCAGCCACACAGCCAGCAAGTCTCCACGCAGCGAGCTGGCTGGCTCAGCAGCCAGGGAGCTGGTTAGTAACAGGACTGTTGTGCGCACTCAGCCGGCTGGCTCCCCAAACAGAGCAGGGTGTGGCCTCCCCAGCTGCCGCCCTGGTGCCAGCCTTTTAACGGAGGGAGGGTGGGTGGCCAGCCTGGAGCGGAACAACCGGTTTGCTGGGTGTCTGCCCTCCCAGCCTGGAAGGGTTGCTCCCAGGAGCGCCCGCCTCCTGGCCGGGTGGGTGAGGTAGGCAGGGCACATTCCCTGGGAGGGTATCTCATGGCTACTGGTGCCCTGGCCTTCACTCCAGGCTGGAGGAGAAACCCCCTCCCCATGTCACCCCCCCCCAGATCCTTCCTGCAGCCACACCTTGTCCCAGGGGAGCTGAGCTGTCAGGCCAGGGAACAAAGGGCAAAGTGCACCGAGTGAAGGCCAGGCCCGGGGACACTGAGTTCCCAAAGTCACGGCTGAGGAGCTGGGCAGGAGCTGGGCAGACGCTCCCCCTCCTTCCTCCTCGGCCCCTCCCCCTCCCCAGCCCAACAGAGCTGCCCAGACTCTCGGGTTCCTCCTAGAGAAACCAGGGGCACTCCCCATTTCATTAGGGAGCCTGGGGATTAAGGCAGATAATGAGAGAAAACCATGGAGAGGTGGGGCCCCCCAGGCACTCCAAATATGGGCAGGAGAGTCTCAGGTTCCAGCTCAGACTTCAAAGCCAAGCCAGGGTGCCAGCCCTCCGGGCCTCAGCTTCCAGCCCTGGAAGATGGCCCTGCCGAAGCCTGCTCCCCCAGAAGCACCCCAAGAGTAAAAGGCACCGCATGGAGCCCCAGGATGTCGACAGACGGCTCCCTTTGGGCTCCAGGGAGGGTCCCCCAACCCTGGGCCGCTCAGGTCGAAGAGCTTGTGGCAGAGACCCGGGTTTCTGGAGCCGGGGACACCCTGCTCTCCCCTGGGCGACACTGCTGTCCCTTTCCCAGCAGCTCAGTATCTACTAAGCACCTACGGGAGACAAGCCAAGAGGGACCGACCTGTAATGCCCAGCCGGTGGCCGAGCCCAGCCTTTGGGGCCTCCCTGTCCACATAATGGGGACAGAAACTGTCACACAGAAGCCCACATGCTCTCCCACTGGTCGGGTCCCAGCCGGACTAGCTGGCCAGGGTTTAGTTCATGTGCCCAACGAGTCATAGGTGGTGTCCTTTCCGGTGTAGCGGTTCGGGTGCAGGCCCCGGACTGTGGAGGTTTGGGGGGTCAAGTTCCCCTTTAAGGGCTGTGGGGTCCAAGGCTTTGGGTTCTTTTTATTTAATTTTTAATTGATTATATACATGGTCAATCAATATATAATTGACATTATTTAATCTCCTATGTAAGTTATTGTGTATTAATTATTATTGCTTTATATGTAAATACATACTTAATGGATATTATTACTTTCTACATACAGTTCCTTTTAAATACAAAGCCTGAACTGTTCCCTCTGGGGCTTCAGTTGTGGCCAGTGTAACCGAGCCCGAGACCTCCGCCCTCTAGCTGTGCTTTGTGAGTCTCGAGGTGCAAATCCCCCAGCCTTCTCCAGGGCTAAGACCTGGACCACTTAACATTCCTGAATGTCAGGTGATGCCAGGCCCGGGCCCAGCACTCGGAGGAGCTTGGCACGCAGTGAGAGCTCCATAAATATTTGCTCACCGCCCATTATTATTACTTTCTCGTCACTGCCGTTGACATTCTTTGTCAATCTCTCTAATCCTGTTTGCTCTTAATAATCCTCTGCCGGCCCATTAGAGACACCCTAGAAGCCTATTAAAAATACCAGTGCCATCTCCCCAACCCCCAGAACCTGAGGTAGATGGATCCAGGGTGGGGCTGGGTGCTGGTATTTTTAAAAAATTCCTCAGCTGACTTCTGACAGGAAAGAAAGATCCAGAACTGCCCTGCTCTAGCCACTGGCTGTAGAGACTGAACAGCCATCTGATCTCGAGCACAGACTAAATCACCATCGTCAACCTCACAGGCACCAATCCCACTTTAATCCTAAAAGGCCCCACAGCAAAGCAGCTGAGTCAAGAACCAGATCACCCCGGCCAAAGCACCTGTCCTTTCTGTGCCTCAGTGTTCCTGTCTGTGGGATGGGGACAGAAGGATGTGAAGATGCACCGAGATGATGAATTTTAGAGTGCTTGGCAGCGGTCTTCCAGATCGTTCTTTTTTTTTTTTTTTTTGAGACTACATCTCGCTATTTTTGCCCGTGGAACCACAGGCTCTCGTTGCCCGGGGTACCACAGACTCAAGCCATCCCCAGCCTCAGCTTCCCAGGTAGCTGGGATGACAGGCGCGCGCCACCACGCCCAGCTATTTTTTTTGGAACTAGGTCTCGCTACGGGCCCCAGGCGGGACTCGAACCGCAATCCCTAGCCCCGGCCGCTTCATAGGCTGAAGCTTACAGGCACAAGCCACCGGGCTGGCTCCAGGCTCCAGATCGTTTTTCCTCTCATAAAATCTCTCTGGGCCTTGGTTTCCTTTCAGATAAAATGGGCGTAATGACAGACGCCACACTGCGGAGGGGAAAGGAGATAAGCCCGGCTTTCCAAAGCATCTAGCACATACCCTGCAGCTTCCGATGGTTCTCATCGATTTTTCAGGGCAGACACAGAGCCCCTTCTGGGAACCTCGCAGAGGGCGACACTGGTGAATTCGGGCTTTTTGTACCTTCAGAAGCAGGAAGGCGCCCTTCTCTTAGTGGCACCCCCCGTGAGGCCCCAGGCGGTCCTGGTCATGGGCTCATTCATCTTGGGCAACTGAGTGTGGGCACAGCCCCACCATGTGGGGTAAAGTTTATAAACAGCCTCCAGCCGGTTCAAGCTGGGGCACCGGCCCCCACTCCCGCAACGCCCTCTGGGGCCCGAGGCCACTCACGTAGATGAGGCCAGAGTAGTATCTCTCCCGGAGGTTGTGCAGCACGGAGGCCTCGTTGAGGCAGGTCAGCTCGGCCATGTCCTCGGCCTTGCTGAACTTGGGCGGGTTCATGCGCTGGATCTGGTCCCGCGGCAGCCGCAGACGCCGCCCGCTCTCAGCCAGTTCCACCTCGGCCTCCATCTCGGTCTCCTCCCGCAGCGCCGCCGCCTCGAACCCGTGCAGCTCCGAGGGGACCCACACCAGGCGCCGCGCTGTCCACTCCACCTGCGGGGAGGTGGCCGAGCCCCCGGGCCCAGCACTCACGCCAGGGCCGCGGGGCGTGAACAGGAACGACTGGGCAGCCTCCGGCACGGGGGCCGGCCTGGGGGGCCCCTTCCTGCCGGGCACGGACATGGTCACTGCTGCCATGGTCTGCGGGGGAGAGAAGAGGGTGGAGGTCAGGTGTGGCTGCATCCAGCCGTTCTTCACCACACCTCTTTTTTTTTTTTTTGAGACTAGGTTTCGCTATGTTGTCTGGGATAGTGCCGAACCCGTGGACTCAAGCGATCCCCAGCCTCAGCCTCCCAGGTAGCTGGGATTACAGGGGCCCACCACCCCGCCCGGCTACTTTTTTTAATACCAGGTCTCCTTGTGTTGCCTGGGCTAGTCTCAAAGCCGCAAACGCAAGCCATCCCAAGCTTCTTGCCTCCCAGGGCTTGGACTACAGGTGCGTGCCACCACGTCCGGCTACACCACACCTCTTTTTGACACCTGTGCAGAATGGGTCTGTGGATCTCCTGTCCTGATTCCATTCATTCACCTCTCTCTCCAGCCATTCATCCGGTGATTATTCAGTAAAGCCAGGCAGTGAGCCAGGCACCATTCAAGGTACTGGTGGCATGCAAAGAACACTCCAGAGAAAGGTCCAATGCCTTCCTAGGGCGTTTGCATTCTAACCCGGTGCTCGGACATACCAGGGCCACCCCCTCTTGTCTCAGAGGGCCTTGGGTTCTGCAGCCTTGGGTTCCAGAACCCACAGGGGTCTACTGGGTCCTTGACATGGAAATTCCAGCCCGAGATGGAGTTCTGAGTTAAGACACACCCAGCTTCAAAGACAAGTGTTCCCAAAGGCTCGCTGGTATTTTTAGACCCGATGACCTATGGCAGTGACGGTCTCCTGGAGCTACTGGGTTAATCTCCCATCACCATTAACATCCCTTGTTCCTTTTCTGCCTTTTTAATTTTCAGTGTGGCTGCTGGAAAAGTTTAAATTACACACTTGGACTTGCGTTCCATTTCTGCTGGACAGCACAGCCCGAACCCCAGGAGACAGATAAAAAGATAAGCAAGTAAATTATATGGTGAGTTAAATGGTGAGAAATAAGCAGAAAACTCCAGCCGGGAACAGGGAATGTTAGGGCTGAGGGGTGTTCAGGTTTTAATTGGGGTGGCGGGGAAGCCTCTCTGATGTGGCCTTGGAACAAAGACCAGAGAGAGATGAAGGGAGCGCGTCATGGGAAAGTAGAGAGGAAAGCATTCCAGGCTGGGAAAAGAGCCAGTGCAAAGGCCCTGAGGCAGGAGTGTGCCTGCGACCGTGATATGGTCAGGGGCTGGTGTGGCCGCAGCCCAGTTATAGAGGGAGAGCGGGTCACGGGAGCAAAAGGACTCACACTTTGGGGACTCTGGCCTCGTAGGTGTGAGTCCTAGGAGGGGATTCCATGGGTTCCCTCACCCCTGCTGGTCCACCAGCTTGGATCTCATTCCTGGCTTCCTCCCTTCCCTGAGACCTGCTGTCCTTCTCTCTAGACAGATGGGGGGTGGTGGGGGGGGCATTCATTCACCCCACTGCGCAGTATTCCCTGAAGGCATTCAAGGACTCGGTTCACTGACAGTGAGTCTGGGACCAAAATGGGAGCCAGGCTGCCTTGATGGGCCCAGCATGGGGCTGATTCCCCTCTCCTCTCAGACCATCACCAGCCAAAGCGAGCTAGGGACTTCACCAGGGCACAGAGGGGGTCTCAGACTAGCCGCAGCCTCCTAGCTCTCCAGGGGCACAGGCAGCAGTGCCAGATGGGGGAGCACTGAAATCTGGGAACCCCCCCCTTAGTGTGTCCCACTGCCCTGCCCCTCCCACTGCCTCAGCATCCCCATCTCGGCTGACCACACCAGCCTCCACTGTCTCCCCACCCCAGCAGCCTCTGCCCTGGCGGGCGCCTGGAACAGCCCTTCCGAACACCCCGCTACCCTGGAGACACCCCAGATCAGGTTCCAACAAGCTCTTGTCTTTCTCTCGGATCTCTCCCACCAGAAACCTGGCTCAGGATACGCATGCCGCGGCCCCTGGGACCCGCTGCACAGACCCCAGCGTGCAGTCCATGGGTGCCCAAGACACTGATGGTCTCCGGGCTCCAACCCTGGGACCCCCAACTCTCCAAGTTGGTGCTTCCACCAGTGGAGGGCGCTCTTCCACGCCCAGTCCCAGATTGCTCACCCCGGCCCAAGTGGCCTTGATCCACCCCCAGCCAAGCTCCATCCCCAGGACTTTACCCCCACCCTCACCCCACCCCACGCCACCCCACCCACTTCCTCTGCCACCTCCGGCCTTTGACCAGGAAGGGTTTGGGAATTTTTGCAATCACGGGGCTCCACGCTGCCCTCTCCAGAGCCAGGACTCCAGCCTTGCACCCCCGCCTGCCCTCCACCTAGGAGTCTGGGTCACCAGGCCCCAGGCCTGGGAATCTGAACCCCAGAAGGTCTCCTCCTTTGCACCCCTGAGTCCAGGCCTCCTCACCTAACCGATGGCTGGAGGAGGATGGCCAGGGCACCCCGGTGCAGCCACACAGCAGCCCTTGAGGAGAGACCCGGGAGCCCTGCCCGCCCTGGGCCACAGGACGCAGGACACAGGACGCTCTCGGCTGCCACTGAGGTCCCCGGGACAGGTGTTCCCACCCTCCCTGGGAGGGGCAGAGGCTGGAAAAGATGCCAGGACCCGCCCCACGCCTGGGCTAGGAGCTGTTGGCGTCCAGCCCTCTGACCTCAGCCTGCTGCTGACTTGAGGTGTCCCCTGGCCCCCCAGATCTGAAAGCCTGGGTTCCCAGTCTGCTCCTCCCTAAGCCCAGGAATCCAGCCCCCCCACTCCCTCAGTCCCAATCCTTTCCTCCCTCAGACCCAGAGTTCAGAATCAGCCCGTCCTCCCTAGGACCTGTAGTCCAGACCCTCAGCCCCTCCCCCCTCAGCCCCCAGGCCACGGAGCCCCTACCCCGGAGCGTGCCCCCCTCCAGACCGACAGCTTTCATTCAGACCTGGGGTTCCCAGCCTCCGCCCCCCAAACTCCAGCGCGATTTCAGGAGTCCTAGCGTCCAACCCCCGTCTCCGGGAGACCAAACGGGAGACCAAACGGTGGAATCGGGGCGCCCCTTAACACCCCCCCCAAAGCCCCGATCCTCCTGGCTACCTGAGGGCGCCGCCGGAGCGGGCAGCGGGGAGGTGGGGAGGGGGCACGGGATCCCCGGTCCGCTTGGGAAGCTCTCAGGTGTAGCTACCTCCTCGGTCCAGCGGGGGGCGGGGCCCGTCGCCTTGCCAGGAGGGAGCCGGGCTCTGACGTCACCCGGCACCTGCCCGCTCGGGAGGGGCGGGCTAAGGAGTGGCCGGGCATAGAGTGGGCGGCGCGGGAGGGGGGGGGAACAGGGCGGGGATGAGCCCGCAGCCAGGTGGGCGGCGGCGGCTGCGACTTCGCCGGGGGCCCCTCCTCCCCTTGGCGGGCTCAGGTCAAGGACCCGCGGGCCCAGAGGGCTGAGGGCCTAGCTCGGGAGTTCGAATGCCGCCCCAGGTTTCCGCTGAAGTTTCCCCTGGGCGAAATGCCGCGGGTGACACCGGTAACATTCTGCAGGCGATAGTGCACGGGCCAGGGCTCGGAAAGGAGCGTCTCCCCGCGGCCTCTAAATCCCCTGCGCCTCAGCTTCCCCAGCCCTGGGATGAAACGAGGGTACTGGGAGCACCAAGAGGATGTTCTTCTGCACCCCTCGGCCCAGCGTGCCTCCCTAGAGGGTGGACTAGAGTGCTGAGCACACCTACTGTGTGTCAGGGGTTCGCTCTGCTCTAAGACCAGCTCTCCGAGCTTTAACTCACAGAATACCGAGCAAGAAGAGAGGCGATGGGATGACAGCATCTTCCTCTTCCCGACCGGGAAAAGAAGAGGTGAGGTCACCAAGGTCACACCTCCAGGAGGAGGGAGAGCTGGAATTCCAGCCCGCACCCTGTCTGTCACGCTAAAGGGGGAGCTGGGAAGAACGTAGTAGGTCCTCAGAGAGGTCTATTCCTTCTCCTGGCCTTGCTTCCCAGTCTGTGCCAAGGGGACCACAGCGCTCTCTCGGGTCATGCAGGTTAAAGGACACGGCACATGATTGGTCTGCAAAGTGCTGCTGGCTGCCGGCCTCCTGGCTGCACCCCCTTCTATGCAATCTCCGTTTTCCTTCTCTGTAAAATGGGTCCGTAGAATTCACCTCGAGAGTCCAGTGAAAATACTCAGCTCTGAAAATAAAACTGCCCACACAGGTGCTCACGAGGGTCTCCCCCGGCCCTGTGTCTCTACCTGGAGCCACCCCTCTCTCTCCCCCGCAATTTTCACAAGTGAAAAGAGACACCTTCCTCCTGGGGGCGGAGGACCGAGGACGATGACTCAGGTATTAGGGCGTGCAAGTTCCCAAGGCGAGCCTCAGTTTCCCCCCCCTGCGGAACAGGGCCGAGGCCTCTAGCGAGGACCCGGACCCCCGACCTGCACACAGTAGGATCGCGAGTTGCAAGTGTGGCGCGCGGAGTGCGGGTCCCCGCCGCCCCGCTGAGCGCCAAGGTGAGTGGGAGCGTCATCGCCCCTCCCCCGCCGCCCGCGCCGACCCCCGGGGCCCGGATCGCAGTCCCGGGGCTCCAGTCTTCCCCGGCCCGGGCCCGCTCCGCCGACCCCGGCGGGCGCCGGCCCCCGATCACTCACCGGCTTCCAGGGCCGTCCGAGGCTGAGGCCTGGGGGAGAACGAGGGGCGGGCCCGCACGACAGCCCCGCCCCCGCGGGCGCAGCGAGGACCAATTGGCGCCCGCTGCGGCAAGTTACGGCCCCGCCCACGGGGGCGACGCGGCCGCCAATCAAGAAGAGCGGCTGGAGGGCGGAGCCAATCAGAAGTTGTGCGAGGGTGCCAGCCGTGGGAAAAGAAGGGCGCCGGAGCCCAGGACCAGGCGGCCGGGCCGTGGGCGGACCGATCGCTGGCTGACGGGCAGGGGGTGCCACCACTGGCGAGGCGCAGGGGGTGGCCGGCGGCGGGAGGCCCAAGGGGCCGGGGTGAATGGGCCGCTTTGTGCGAGGGGCATGAATGGGGCCTTTTGTGAGACCCGGCGGGGGGGGGGGGGGGGTGCGCAGGGAGGCCGGAATGCCTGGGTCCCCCGGGAGCCGGCGGACAGAAGAGACGGAAGAGAGAATTCACTTTTGTCGAACGGCGGCCGCGTACCAGGCTCTCACCCACGGGGGAGGTGTGGGCAATATCTTCGGTAATAATAATGCCCATTTGTGGAGTGCCCGGTGTAAGCCGGCCCCTTGCTCAGCGTGTTACCTGAGTCGCATTTAAGGCTTAGCATTGCCCCCCTGGGATGGATGCTGTTGAGAGCTTCTTCTTCCAGATGAAGGCAACGCAAGCTGAGAAAGAGGAAGTGCATTGCCATTGCCGGGGACGTGCCAGCGCTGTCTGGTTGCGGAGAGGGATCAGGGCGCAACCCAGTCTGACTCCAGAGCCTGCGCTTTTCACTCCCAGGCCCGACCCAAATTTAACGAAGGCTTCTCTAATTACAGGCGGGAAAACTGAAGCCCTAGAGAGGCAGGAGACTCCCGGAGGTGGAGGCTGAGAGCTGAGAATGAAGGACAGAGGTGGAGGCAGTCAGGAG